>JAOXNR010000032.1:17951045-17996122 GCA_028571225.1 Parsonsia alboflavescens | reverse complement strand
CCCCCCCCCCCCCCCCCCCCCCCCCCCCCCCCCCCGCCTCCGGGGTACATTTGAAACTGCCATGTTCAATTGAACAAGAAGATGCATCATCAGATGAAGATGGCACTAAAGAACAGGTTGACCACCACAATACCATGCATTGTTCAGAGTCCACACATTTTATTTTCAACATTGGTAATGCTATATTAGATGTCTTTTAAATCTCAATCACAACAAACCATAAATGTAATTGTGGCTTTTCTATAGAATATGATCTGACCTGATGGATATCAACCCATCTCACCATGAAGTCTACTTTCAATTTGATTCCAAAGGAAACCCTAAGGCTAATTCAATGCTCAAAATCATTCTGGCTTCATTGCTGGAATTAGTCTCATCATGCATCAAGAGAACCAGTTTGCTTTTGATTATCAGTTACACCAGGATAATTTCACACCAATCAGTTGCAAAAGAAGAAGATGTGTCAATGAGTTCAGAAAGAGCGGTAAATGTGGATTTTAACAAATAAATACAACCAGAATAAAAGTCACACGACTCTTGCAATAACAATAACATAATTTCTGAAACAAACAGAGCAGACTATTAACAAACTTGATAGAATGGTTTGAAACAATTAATTACCTCATCTGTGGATCCAAATCGGTTTTTTACTGCTCGAAGTAATCGATGAGATGATGACTTCTCCCCCTGAAATTGTCAATCTTTGTAAGACAAAGTCATGTAGCATGCAATAGCAAATTGCTTACAGTAAAAGGAAACACACAGACAGATGAAATGGACATGAGCAAAGGAGATAGCAACCTCGAAAAAATAATTGACTCCCTATTCAATGAATCTAGTACATGGAATGATAACTCAAAAATTCACTTCAAGGAAAAGATCTCAAACAAATGACATAGGGGAGAATCAATTTACCTACCCAGCACACATGGTAAACGCATCAGGCTTTCCAGGTTTTCAATTACCAAAATTAAGATCTAAGCTGATGTTCACAAACAAGATCCTTAACTTCATCATGAAGTTACATAAGTTATTTTCCATCATAGAACATCAACGTATGATCTCTTAAAAACCAGCAACAATGTCAGGCCAATGCCACTTGCCACAGGGAAGAAATACTAGGGAACTTTCCAGATTTCAATAAATATACAATTAGAAGGATATACCAGAGTTCCAACAGTGAGATAATTGAGGTCTACAACAATTATTGACAATGATATGACCGCATTTCAAAAGCAAATAGACCAAGATGACATAAACAAAGTAAGATTAATTGCAACAGGACCAAGCATATAAAGGAGGTACCAACTTCCAGATACAAAACAACATCAACAATGTGCTCCAAAACACGAGGTCCAGCAATATCTCCAGATTTAGTCACATGGCCAGCCTGAAACAAGAACACATGGACAAGCAGTTACTCAAAATGACGATACAAATGCTTAAGAACACGGGCAGCCATATAGTTCCTATCCCCAGCCCCCTAAAAAGAGTACAACCAAAATTGTTAGGTTAAAGTCATGTTAGAGAGAAGGTCATGCCAAAACAAAGTTCTTTCCAACGGTAGTGCTCTTCCCACAACAATAGTTACAACACCAATTATATATCTGAACAAGTGATTTTTAGCATAAAGAAAAGCAACAGATCAACCCAGAAATAACTGAAAGATTCGAAAGAGTATGGAAGAAAGATAGATTACCAAGATGAACAGCTTATCTAACTGAACAAAAAGGGAATACTAATGATTTACATGGTCCAAACAGGCTGTCCAATAGATATTTGCAGTTCAAGTAAAACTAATTTTGCAAGCATGCAGGAAAGAAGATAGACAGCTTGCATTAGCAAGAAGCCAAATTGTGTTGGACTCTTAACATATTAAAAACCAACCAATAGGAAGGAAAAGAATGATGCAAACAGTAGATAAGTAAAGTTTCACTATAAGCAAAAATGTTGTTGAAAAGTATTAACAACCATTTAGGTATATATCCCATTACTTGTACTCACCAAAAGAACAGGGGTATTGGTTCCCTTAGCAAAACGTAGCAATGCTGAAGTGCATTCCTTTACCTGCCACATGGGAGACAATCTTTATGAGTAAATTTGCTAATAATGTATTGTAAAAGTCATATACCTGAGGCCAAAATAGAATTCCTCAAAACAGACATAAGAGCTAAATCCAGAGAAGGCATAAGGGTATAAGTGCAAAAACAAGGGAAAAGGGTATGGTAAAGGCTACTTGATGAGATTGAATAAAGCAACCAGGATGTTCTAAACCTGAACGAGGCTTCCTGCACTTCCAGTCACTCCTTTGAGATAGACAGTCTGGATAGAGTCGACAACTAAAGCCCGAGGGGAAAGAGTTTTAGCCTTTCCTAAGATGTCCTGAAAAGGAGGAAAAATGATCCAACTTTAAATGTGAAAAGGAAACTGTCACTTGGAAGTGCTAGATGATTAGTGTTAACTGTAGTCTAAAAACCTCTCTTCCACTAAGAACGATATCTCTCATTAGAACAGCTTTGTGGTGTGAAGGGAGTGTTAAACAGCAGATTAAAAGTCATGCCTACACTAAGATGACAAATAGGAATCATCATTTTTACTACCACCATGTCAACTGCAAAGAACTATCCAGACTTCAATTATGTTGCAAATTAGGTTAATGAGTTATGGGGAAAAAGTAAACAATTTGAACATCCTCTTCATTTCTTCCAAAACTTGGGATTTCATCAAATAAAAAGATCTGCAAATATAAAAGATCCTTGACTTCCAATTTTTAAGATACAGCAGAGTCAATATAACCATTGGGAACAGTTCAATTGTCTTTTGGTCCGATACTATATCAGGTTTAGAATAAACACATAAGAAGATACATATTACGAAATCGTCAACGAATCTCGAACCAAATTGTTATGACTCCTAGCGTAGGATCAAGTCACGAGGGCGAAGAATAATTCAGCTCATCAAAGAGAGGCAGAAACTTTAGAATTCAATTTAACATAGCACTCCGATCTCATATTTTTTACTAAAATTCTGAATTAATGTTTTATTATATTTAATACCCTTTTAAATAGGCAAGACTTATTACAACAATAGAAGACCTATTTTGGTAGGCTTCTTTAAAAATAAAGACTGCCAGTCCACAACACAAATACATAACTCAGTTTATCTGAGGAGAGAAGGATAGCAACAAAATAAAACAGGAAATCTGCAATGGTGTTTGGGGGGACCTTTTGTTGACAAATCATGAGAAACATTGGGGAATGAAGAGTAGAAGATGCAACAGATACCAAAGAAGAGTTGGCACAGAGTTAAGACAGAAATAGAGAAATAAGAACCTAGCGAAATATATGGTTTGTCATCTTTAAAATAGAAGAGAAAGAAATTAACCTGAAAAATAAGAAAAATATTGCACCATCAGAAATTTGAAGAAGCCACTAAAACTACCCAGAGTGAATTGAAAGCAACGAAATGCTTTCCTCTAAAAAACATGAAATGTTTCTCCTTGTCAAACAGAATATACCAGCTTAGATGAGAAGGACCGAATCATATGGATAACAGTGTTTAGAACCAAGTGAATCCTGGTTATTAGAAGAAACTCGGACACAAAGATGGTATAATTGGGACTATTTTAAGAGGCTTAAGAGAGTCCAGCCATTGCCGCACTAAAAATGTACAAGTAGCACAAAGAAAACAAGAAAAAGTTAGAGAGAAGATTAAACCTCAATATCAATACTTGAATACAGAAAGAGTTCTGCAGGTCCAATTCTCATGCGGTCAGCTCTATTTCCAATCTGCTCAATACTCTGTCACAAAGGTGAATCAAATAGTTGAAAGACATTAGGATTTAGAAAGCAGCGATGTCTTGAAATGATCCTCATGAAATGATAAACTGAATGGCAAAAATGAGGGAAATGTCTTGAATTCCAATGAAGAAGCAAGTCGAGGAAATTAAGGTTTTTCTCTGAATTAAAAAAGTAGACAAGGATTTAATAATAGAACACATATCCATTTTGCTGATACTTAAAGGAAAACAATAATTGATCCAAGTATGCTCCAGAAAAAGTTCAATAGTGCTTTAACTATTCTCAGAATAGACAACTATCATGCTAGCCATAATGAAAATGTACCTCTTCACCAGAGATATAAATAACAGGTCCAGCTGTGCAGCCATGACATTCTGCTATTATTGCAGCAATCTTCAATGCAGAACATATGATCGGTTGTGAGTTCAAATTGATGAGGAAGCAGTAACTGCACTAATCTAAAATGCACCTGCAAAGCTTAAAAATAATTCTCTACCTTTAACAACAGTGTACTTTTACCAACACCAGGGTCACCTCCAACTAAAACCAAAGATCCTGGTGGACAGGAAACATATTAAGAAACATTTCAAATACATGTTAACAGACAATGAACATAATAGAGTATTGTTATTCATCTTCAAAAGTTCTCCCAGTAGTTATCTGACTCAAGTTTTTACATTGTACAAAAGGATACCTGCCTTGTATAATGAACATTTAACCTCAAAAGCCCTAAGTGTAAGAAAAATTAGAATTCATCAAATTTCCAAAGTATGAAAGACTGACAAACACATCCGATTAGCATGAGTCCAGGCCCACACCGATTTGATTGAGTTCTTAATTCTTAGTAATTCAAAATGACTGAACGTTTTTTTCTCCATCTCAACAAAATTATGGATCCACTTATCCAAACTAGATGACTTAACTTCATGGTACCATAGCTTTGGATTAGCTCACACTACTATTTGCCTTCCACCATTTAAGCAACAAAATATTTCACGTTCATAAGAAGAAGGGAAACAGGACAAGTTTATGTACATTGCATAATTCAAGAGGCAATTACAAGAGGCAAATGACCTGGCACAAGACCTCCACCAAATACCCTTCCAACTTCAGCTCCAAAAAGCCCAGACCTAAAATAGGACATCGTAACTTGGAACTCAGATAAACTACTTTCTGCTCTTGAAAAAGGAAATGTACAGGTAAAAGTAATCAAGAAACTCATTGCAGAATATATTTCCATACCATGGATTTGTGAAGTAATGAAGATTAGTATACCCCACTTACAAAGCATATTGAGCATCAAGATTAAAGGGAGAAGTCAAGCATAGCTCTTACTTATTTGCCTTTTTGGTAAAAAACATTTAAGCAATCAGAAATATGTCCTGTCAAGATTTGGAGGAGCCACAAGAACCAAGACTAAGCATCCAATTAATCAAATAGGTAATAAGAAGGTTATCATCAGGTATTTCGAATTACGCCCCAAAGAAAATGTATGCTTCGAGGCAATTGCTTCCAAATGTTAAAGTAGTTAGTTGCATTTCCATCTACCAAGATGGAATCTTACAGATTCTTCCCTTGACTACTTAATTTCAAAGTGAAAATAAAACCACAACTAGTGTAAGCAAGTTTGCTGGACATATTAGAACAATGACCATTGATTAGCATATAAAAATAATCTCCCATGAGTAAATCATCATAAACCAACTCAAACACCAAAGAACAATACAATAACCAGAAACACTCCCAGGGAACAGTACATTTCTAACTTACAAGGAAATTCGCCAATTCACCGAATTGAGACCCCTTTTTACATCTGTCAACCTAATTGGCCCCGTATCAGCAGATTTCTTAGGCAGCCATGAGCGAACAAGATTCTCAGAAACCTCAATGCCAGTCACTTTCCCGCCAGTACCAAAGCTATCTACAGCTAAAGAAAACTCTTTCATACTACCTGAAGCATTACACGACTTACAGTATCCCCACCACTGCCCATCTGAATATCCACAATCAGCACAGACCCATGTAGTCTTAGTCTTCCCCTTTCCCTTTCTAATCCTCCTACCACTCCCTATTTCTTCCCCATATACTCTAGTTCCCACTACATCTCCTTGTTCAACAGTAGATAAATTATTTTCACCGTTACTTTGACCTCCACTATTCGGTTGTGCTTCCTTGTCTTTGCTATTGTGATTATAATCTCTCTTGGTCCTGATACGGCCCGAAATGGGATCATAGGAAGTTTCAACAGGAGCGTCATTTTTGGAGGTACCGGACCATGAATTAGAACCTTCAACACTATAGGCAACTGCAGCTTCGGAGGACCCTAGTGGGGATTTCCAGTAATGCGAGGAATGAAGTTGGCGGGAAAATTTAGGGTTTTGGGGAGATTTGCAGAAGATGCTTGAAGGAGAGGATGATGATTTTCTCGATGCTAAGTTGAGCAGACGATACTTGTGGGAGGAGTAGAGAATCCTGAGAGCTTGCATGTCTGAGACTTGCATCAACCAATCACAGAGAGTAAAGACCAAACTGGGGTTCTATTCTTTCCACGGTTTACCCGGAGAGGAGGGTTTTTCTTCAATTTTCCGATACCCGGGAATTTTGAAAGGACGCCCATCGAACATCCATCGAGCATGTCTCGAATGCGTTCTGCTTCGTCCTGAATTTTTTAAAATAAATAACTGAACTTTCCGTCACCGTCAGACCATCACCGTTCCCATTTTGCACCTTGGAGGCACCCTAATTAGTTCTGTTCCGTAGGGAAAGCTACCTTAAGCGAGCAGGAACATCATTGCTAAACCCATGCTCAACCGATATCATCGTTAACAAGTCACTTATTATTATTTTATCAAAAAAAAATTTTAATTAAATTTACAAGTGATTATGAAAGAGAGAAACGGAGCTAATGTGATAAATTATATTTAATGATAAAAAAAAAATTAATCCAAATAATTTATATGAGTTATTGATCAATCTAATTATTAAATTATATCTTTTTGAAAGTTTTGTTAGCTAAAAGTTTTTTTTTTGACTTGTTTAATCCTTAAACAATTATATTTTTATCATTATGATCGAATTCTTCACAAATTTCATCATAATTTAGAGTCATTCTAGTTAATCCAATTATCAAACTATACCCCACAAGTTTTATTTTGTTTGATCTTGTCATCCATCGATTGGATTGGTTAAAAGGAGTCCAAATTCTGGTGAAATTTGTAAAGAATTTAATCAAAAGAAATAAAATTATCAAAATGTAAATTGTTTAAGAACTAAATAAGTAAAAAAAAAAAACATTAGATACCAAAACTTCTAAGAGGATATAATTTGAAGACGAGATTGATCAATAATTTTAATTTATAAATAATAACAAAAAGAGTAATAAATAAATCATAAATACTTTCATTCCCTCTAGAAATTAATTAAGTTGAAAGTAGATATTTTATCGTAAATTTGAGTATTAAATTAAAAATAAATATTGAATTTATGATTAAAGGAAATATTTCTATAAATTTTTAAAATTAAAAACATATTTATATCTGACAACGATAAACCTACCAAACCAGTACTAGTTGTCTTCGTTCTCAGCCTCTCACCACAAATAGTTTTTGATGTTAACTAAAACCCACCCATGCACGGTAGCGATGGATTCATGTGGCACAGGACAAATTTCAATGCCCCGGGTTTTCTTTTCGCCTGGAGGGTCAAAACAAAATATCATGGTATAATTAAAGAAGTCAGAGTGGGGACTGCCCATGGATGTGACAACAAAAGATTTATTACGTAGTATATGAAATAAATTTACATATGTCATTCATTTCTACGAATCTCACAAAACTTCTGTTTGCCTTTTCTCTTTCTGCTCGTGGGAACGACAGGGGGAGAAGTGAGGGAGAGAGACAAAATCAAACACAAATTTTGCAGAAAATTCCAACACGGCAATCCACATCATGTAGATGCCAAATTTCTCTTGCCAAACTTGATCCCCCTTTTCCTTTTCTGTCTTGGGCCAACCTTGCTTTTGCTTGTCAAGAAATTGTTTATATGAAAAACCAAAAGGAGGAATATTATCAATTGGGATTCCGGGTTAGTTGTTTCCGATTGTGGTTTTAAGTTAGGATTGGAAATGGGTTACTTGGATTCTTTTTGGCTATTTGCTTGTTTTTGTTGATGAAGATGAAGGTCATTGAAAGAGAAGGTTTAGCTTGTTAAAATTTTTCTCAGATCGTATTCTAAAAAATTATCTTCTCCTTTTTTCTAGGATTAGAGCTTCTTGAATGTGTTTCTGAGTTAATCTGGAATATGGGTTGCGTGGATTGTCTTTTCTGTTGCTTATTTGGGGGATATGGATGGAGGTTGTTGAAGGACACGGCATATGGTCCTTCTCTTTTTGTATTGTAGATAGAACTAATTAAGTCAGAGGAAAAAGTTGGGTTTTTAGGTATCATGATGAGGGAGAAGAAGGATATAAGGCCTGTGCTGTTGAAATTTGGGGTGGTTTTGGCTTTTTCTATCGGTGGGATTCTCTATTCCATTTTCAGAACGAAAAGACTTAAGCTCCCTCCTAGATCCCCGTCCACAAAGTCCCAACAATCTCCAGGTTAGCTCTTTTAGCATGGAAGTTTTGAATGTTAGCTTTTCTTTTGCTGGACTTTGCATCTTTTTTTCTTTTATTTTATCATGATGTCGGATTAAGGAGGGATGTATGTTCTGCTGTTCAGAAAACAGAAATCAAGTGGACTCCGGTTTGGCAAGGACAGATTTTACGCAGGGTGATGATCATGTCTTGCACAAAGGATCATGTTCTACTCATTTCTTCTCAATCGAATCAGGGAAAGATGTAAGATCATTAGCCTGACTGTTCCTTATTGAAATTCTGATTCTTTTCTTCTTCTTTCTTTCTCCAAATTCAACTTTTACAAAAGTATACTGCTGCTATTGATAGGAATATCCCAGTTTCTAATTCAATCTGCTATAACTTTTGTGATTATTTGACTGCTACCTCTTACCAGAACTTTTGTCCCCATTTTTTTGAATTTTCCTGTGAATAGAGGTATTTGCTAGGAATCATTTAACAAAAGTTCTGAATAATGTGATTACCGATTGAAGTTAACCTTCTTTTATTGTTTTCTCTCTTGGGTTTTCATGGTAAGAGGATAAATGATCCCATGTTTTAAGGTTGAGATTCTGTTAATTGAAATGTATTTTTTCCACAAATTTATGTCATTAAATTCATCAAGTTAGTTCTTTAATGGTTGTCCTGGACTTCAATCCGTCTGAAGTGGTCAGAATGCAATATCTTGTTGCAGGGGTCATCGCCATCAAGAAGCTATGCTGATAACTGTGCCATTAACTTCTTACCTAGTAAGAGATCTGATGGAGACAATGATGTATACCTCTTGCCAGAGTTCGATGATCTTGTAAAGGAATTTGATTTGGCTGCCATAAGGGCTAGCTTTCCTCCTCATGAAGATGTAGAAACATTGCACCAACTTGCAGAAACTAATAAACATACTGAAAAAGGTGGACATGAGGAAGAGATTAGGAACCTGAGGACCCTGGTTAAAAATCTCAAAGAGAGGGAGAGGTCACTGGAGATTCAGTTGTTGGAGTATTATGGTCTTAAAGAGCAGGAATCTGCTGTTATGGAGCTTCAGAATCGATTACAGATAAATAACATGGAAACCAAACTTTTCAATCTCAGAATTGAATCCTTGCAGTCAGACAAAAAGAGACTAGAGGAACAAGTGGCTGATTATGTGAAAATTGTGTCAGATCTTGAAGCTGCAAAAGCTAAGATAAAGTTACTCAAGAAGAAACTAAGATCTGAAGCTGAACAGAACAAAGATCAAATCTTTGCCCTTAAAGAGAGAGTTGCAGGACTCCAGAAACAAGAAAATGAGGCTCTTTCAATTGACGCTGATGTTCAGTTGAAGCTCCAAAAACTGAAGGATGTAGAGGAGGAGGCACAGGAATTGAGGACATCTAATCATAATCTCAGGCTAGAAAATTCTGCATTAGGTGAAAAGTTAGAACGCTTGCAAAACCTTGTTACTTCCTTTTTGGAAGATGAAGAGGTTATTTCTCCCTTAGAACTCTTTCTTTCCTTGAAATTATTCCTCTGCTAGTCATTAATTTTGTTATCAATCTATTTTCTATGACAGAAAGAAGTGTTAAAGGAAGATATTCAACGCTTGAGACAGCAAAATGAAGATTTGACCAAGGAAATTGACCAACTTCAAGGAGATCGTTGTGGTGATGTTGAAGAATTGGTGTATCTCCGATGGATAAATGCTTGCTTGCGGTACGAGCTGAGAAATTATCAGCCTGGCAATGGTAAAACAGTCGCTAGGGACCTTAGCAAATCATTAAGCCCTAAATCCGAGGAGAAAGCCAAGAAGCTAATACTTGAATATGCACATAAAAAAGGCACGGAGGATATGGGGATGAGTATTGTGGATTTTGATTTTGACTGGTGGTCATCTTCCCAGGCTTCTTATCTTACTGACTCTGGTGAATTTGATGATTCTTCAGACACCTCATCGCACAATAAAACAAACACCTCTGGAAAATCAAAAGTATTTAGTAAACTTATGAAAGTACTTCATGGTAAAGGAAGTCGCCATCATAAACGGAGCTCATCTATGGAGCCCTCTACAGCTAATGGAGATAAGGTGACAATGAGTTCCAGTGGGGTGACAAGGAGTTCCAGTGGTTTGCCTAGGAGCAGCTCTGGTGTTTCACTAGCGACGGGTTTTGGATCTGATGGGCTTAATGTGAGACCAAGAACATCTATGGGTTCGTCTGGGGTGTCTTTGGATCTCCAAAGATCTCCATATCTTCAAGGATCAAGCAGTAGTAAAGGTGAAGATAGCAATAGTTTGCAAGGTCACCAAAGAAGGAGCAGTTATGACATATCCTCTTGTGTATATAAATCTATTGGTTCTATTTCTGGATCAGGTACTGATTCACTCCAAGGAGAGAGTAAGAAATCAGAGTTGGTAAAATATGCACAAGCTCTGAAGGGCTCCCGTAAGCGGTCATCAATTCACAGGAGTGCATCATTTAGTTCCTTTTAGTGTTTTCAGAGAACCAGAAGTTTAACATCTGAAAATTCTCCTTTAACCTGAAGCAAGGCACCTTCTTCAGCATCAGTTTTTCCCTCTAATGTTATTGAACTTATTTTTTCTTCCTTTCTCTCTTTTGGGTAGCAAATTTGGCCAGGAGGTAAAAATTCCCATCATGATATATGATTTACTAGCTAGGCAACCTTAGCAGTCTAAGATGTACGGTCATTGTAATCCATACATACTCCTGTATATATGTACACCTTTTTACACAGATGCAAGAATGCTAATATGAACTATCGATTTGGTAAAGAAACAGAAAGATCTTTCTTCCTTTTCTGGCTTCAGTTCAGGCTTGATTTATGAACAGATCTGTACTCTTGCCTTTCTGTCCCACCAGTGGTTCCGGTATTTGTCTTTGTCTAATGGTTAGGAATGGAAAGGGAGTTTGTAGCTGGTTCTTGATAATTTTGTGGTCTGTTTAGTAAGCATTAAACTAAATGAAGGCACTGGCACGGGAATGGGGCATTTCCTTTGTTCACTGTGGTTGAAGTGAAGACCGTCTTCTGTTTAAGATTTCTGTCATCTTTCTGTGATGCAAAAGCACCTTGAATTTTGTTGCCAGTTGCTTGGGCTCAAATACGCAATGAAGGAATATAATCCATAATCTAATCTTTCGGGATGGAAAAGGGTTTGGTTCACCAGAATCAAAATAGTGAAATGCCATGAAGTGACCATTCAATAATTCTGGGGAATAGGATTCTTTATGGAAATTAGAAGAGGCTTAATATTTTAGGAAAATTGTTGATTTTCGTTTCAAAATATTTTGTTTGGGTAATATTTGCCAACTAGTATATGAGGGTGTAATTAAGTTATTCGAAGGAGATAAAGTATGCTTAATGCAAAAATAGTTGAAAATGCATGCGAATTAACCCGTAACTTTTATCTTTAAAATGTTTAGAGATTGTTATGGTATAAAGGTTTTCTTTTAAATTTTTTTGGTAAATATTTTAGATACGTTCATTTTTTTTCTTATTATTATTTAAAATAACCACAATTTATGAATGATTTTCCTTATATGTGTCTCATTTTAACTTTCATAAATTTTAAATAGTTTTACTTAATTTATTAAATGTAATAACATTAATTCATGTCAAGTCTTGCTAACTTAATTATAAGCAGCAACGCTTAAAATTGGAAAGTCTCGAGTTTGAGACACATCAAGGATAGGTGGGGTGCCACTATTGAGGGTTAATGGAGGGGTGGGTGTGCATATAAATATATATAAATATATAAGTATCTATATATATATATATTAATTCATTTGTAAAATTTTAACTAATTCAACAAATGATCATTCATTTTCGAATAACCCAAAATAGAATTAAAGACATTCAATCTCAACTTATAAGAGTATTATTTTAGTATGTTTTGACTTTAATTATCTTTATTTCTTAATTTATCACGATGGTTAATAATAATAAGGGTATTATTTTAGTATGTTTTGACTTTAATTATCTTTATTTCTTAATTTATCACGATGGTTAATAATAATAAGTTAACAATTAAAATTTCTAAAAAAATAAATCAAAATATCTAAAAAGATCATAACTATTAATAATAAAAAGTTTAAAATGAAAAAATACATAATTTAAATTTTTATTTTTAAATCCCTATTATTATTATTATTTAGCGGTGTCTCGATTAATTTAAATGTACCTTGATATTTTACTAATAAAAAAGATATTGATGGAATTTGATTTCAAAACATATGACCTGTGTACTCGCCACTCCCCGATATCACCGAAAAGGACTATTTTTAGAAACCTTAACTACAAAAACATTTAATCATGAACCAAACAATGGAATAGTCATAATTTTTTCCTTTTTATATTTCAATGACTCAAATGTTTCATTATAATTCACCTTTGATTGATTTGTTAAGTACATAAATTTCCTCAAGGTGTAAAGATGTAATTAATTTGGCTTTTTTGTTATTAATTTTGATATTTTGAACTATAGACTTTTAAATAAAGTTAAATGAGTTTTCGACTTTAGAATGTGATTCAAGTTGTAAGTATGCAGTCAAACCTTATTAATTTAGAAGTAGAAAATAACATTTGGGATTAAGTGATCTCGAGTTTGAAATATAATAAAGATAAGTGGGATTCCACTCTTGATCTTCAAAGAAAATTTTTTCCATCAACCTTATTTTGAAATATTTAAAATAAAATATTTAATTTTTAAAAATAAACAAATTGTAATTAAAGTTTTATTAACCATCACTTTAATTACATTAATTATAAAAAATATAATTTAATGTAAAGTTAGAGTTACTAATTATTCTCTCTATCATTTAATATAAATCATTTTAATTACTTTTTTTTGTTATTAAATATAAGTGATTGTTGTTAGAACTATAAGTCATTATTATTGATTTATTATGTATTTTACGGATTTTTTACCATACTACTTCATGTTTATATCACTTTTAATTCATTATTGTTGGATTGATTACAATCATAGTGTATTTTAGAAAAAAAATATATTATTTTAATTTTAACAAAATGATGGTCGATGACTTATAAATAGTTATAAGGAAGTACTATTTAATCTTTAAATAAATAGAACTAGATTTGATGTGTAAATAAATCATGGATTAATCATGAGTCCAAGAATAGCGCAATTATATTACAGATCTGTTCAGGACTTCAGGAATGTCGACAGCTGAAGGCCCGAAGAGAATGGGCTGGATGGTCCCACAGGTAAACTTATACAAAACGATATCGTTCTGTTCGTTTGCCAATAACTCTAAGCCAAGGTCGGTCTGACGTGTTTGTCTTCGCCGGAGAGTGCCATATGAAAAGTTACTCACTGACAGTTATAACTAACTCTCTGCAGATTCTCATTCTCACGCCGTATCATCACACACTTGTTTCTCACTCACAGACCAAATACTTGTTCCCTAAATTCTCTCTCTAAATTCTTGGAAGGCAAGGAACAACCTGCAATGGCAACCGGAGTAGAGGCCGCCACCGCGGCGCCATTTAGTATTCTACGAAAGGCTTCACTATACGTCGGTGATCTTCACCCTGAAGTAACAGAGATGGACTTATTTCAAGCTTTTAGCATTGTGGCACCGGTCACTTCTGCTCGAGTTTGCAGAGATAGAAATTCTTTCAAGTCTCTATGCTACGGTTATGTCAACTTTTTCCATCTTTCTGACGGTATATTTTGTGATCGATTTTCTGTTTTGGTCCTTCTGAAGGTGTTGTTTATATATAAATTTGATAATTAAATGATTCTTTTGAACATCTAGTTTCTTGTTTATTTGGTAAGAATGTCGTTTTACTTAGCTTTTTCGCTCAAAATTTTGCATTATTTTGCTTTTGCCTTTTTAGTTAATGTCGATTGCTCAGTGAAGAATATGTTATTTTATGCCTGTTTCGAAGGCCAATCCAGACATTGTTTAACGGAATGGAAATTTTAGTAGCTATTCTTAGATCGGTGAAATATTATTTGAATTCTTCCATTCCTTCCGTGGCTACCCTAAATGTAATTTTCTGAGCTTTTTCTCTTAAATTCTCAATTGAATATATTTAATGTGTAATTATTGTAAATTTGAATAGAGCGACCTCGGACTCATCCATAGTATATAGCTCTTATCTTTATTATATTCAAAGCTTTATCTTTGCGGAATGTGAGGACTCTTCTCTTTGATCAGCCTCTAGAGCTCAGGCTTTCCTAAACCACACTGAGTTAAAAGGAAAAACTATGAGGATCATGTGGTGCCAGAGGGATCCTCTTGCAATAAGGAATAACATTGGCAATCTCTACGTCAAGAATCTTGTTCCTTCAGTCACCAGTGCTCAACTGGAAAGTATGTTTCGCAAGTACGGGAATATACTTTCCTGCAAAGTTGCACAGTATGAGAACGGCAAGAGCAGAGGATTTGGGTTTGTACAATTTGACTCGGAGGATTCAGCCCTGGCAGCTCTTGATGCTCTAAATGGTACAACATACGAAGGGAAACAATTGTAAGTTCCCTTCTTCCCCTAATTCTCCTCTTCATAGTTCAGATACCTATTTTTTGGGCATTATAATGCTATTGAATTGCAGTGTTATTGTTCATTTTTTTTTCTTGTCCAGTGTGTGTTCCTTTTCTTATTATTTAGTGGTGAAGCAATTTCTGTATTTCAGCCTATGTAACGCCTTTCAGTTCTTTTCTTGCGCATGGATTCTTTGCTGCTTTGGCATATAAGCATCTGCAATCAATGGATTTGACTTGATTTTAGAAGGATCCAGGGTAAATGAACCTGAAATAGTCTCAAAGGAAGTATAATAACATCAGGGGTAGGCAATGTTGAACCATTTGTAAAGATTAAAATGAACTAGGATGAAGTGATTTTGTTGAATTGACTTAACGTATTGTTCTTTATAGTTTGTTTCAATATTAACATTTTCTTGTTGAATGTATCTTTTTTTTTTCCATTTTTCTTATGTTTATTAACCTAGACATATCATGTTTGTATATTTTTCTGAAAAATTGGGAACATGACCTTCATGTTCTTTTTACTAATTTCTCTTTATGAACTGGAAAATGTAAAAGTGTTCTCATGATCTAACCTTCCTTCAGATACGTGTGCAAATTTATGAAGAAGACTGACAGGAATGGCACCCATGAAGAAACATTTAGAAATTTATGTGTGAAAAACCTAGACGAGCATATTTCAGAGGACCTTCTCAGAGAAATGTTCTCAGAACATGGGAAGATCTGCAGCATTACAATTATGAAGGATAAAAAGGGGAAATCAAAAGGATTCGGATTTGTAGAATTCAGTTCGTATGAAGAGGCTAAGAATGCCATGGAAAGCCTGAATGGTTTACTCCTCGGTAACTAAGCAGAAAATTATATTCACCAGCTTTGTTTTTCAATCTTGATAAAATATTAGTGTCAAATTATTTTGGTTTTTGCTTCTCCTTGTTAACGCAATTTCTGTTTGATGGATCAGGATCAAAGAATTTGTTTGTTGGCAGGGCAAGGGAGGAAGTGCAAAGAAGACAGAACAAGCATGCATGTGAAACTTTGCACAACACTTACTCTGAACAGTCTCAGGCTGTAAAACTACATGTGAAGAATCTAAATGAATGCATTGATGATAGGAAATTGGAAGAACTTTTCATTCCTTATGGAAAGGTAACTACTGCCAAAGTAATGCGTCATGACAATGGAATCAGCAAAGGATTTGGTATTGTATGCTTTTCTAGTCCAGAAGAAGCAAGGATGGCCTTGGAGTCACTGAATGGTAGGGTGACTTTCCTTCTCTTTGATTGGCTTTGGTTTACATTTTTCATTCTTGCTCTTGTTTGCCACAGAAACTACTGTTCAAGGTTTGTCTCTGAATGTAGACTTGGTTCAGAATCCAGAAGAACCCAAAAGGCAATTTCAAAGATGCCAAGCAACATATGCTAAACAGTCATTTCATACTTCAGATTGGGATATACCTTACCCAGGATATTGTCCTTTCTACTATGGTGTTCCTTCTCTGGCCCCTCCAACTTCTTCATCATACCTCAGTTTGTTCCAGTCAAACCGGTACCGAAACTTTGAAAGTTGTGCAGGAGGAACGTTTACTTGTGGCAAGCAGAACCCTCAGGAGAAATTCAATACTCGTGTAAGTTAATTATACTGTTATTATGTCCTTGAGTAATAGTTTGTGACTTGCGACCTAACTGGTTTTCTCCTAATTGTGGCAAGATCTGCAATGCAATTACAGCTTTCACGTGAACATTCTAGCAGAAGTTGAAGACTATCAAGGACTTGGTTTGCCAAGATTCCTTTATGTTTTGTTATATTTCGTTTCTCTTCCTTCAATATTCCTCATGCGTCTTTAATTAGATGGAATTTTACAATTTGTCTAAATCACAAAACCTAAGAATCGGGTACCTTATAAGTTTACTCTTATCTTCTCTTTTAGAATTTCTTGGCTTCTTGTTCAAACTACAAAATGGCATCTTGGTTGCTTGATTTCGTAATTTGGTATTAGAGTAGTATGAGCTTAAATTTTTGTTTGTTTCTCTTTCCTTTTTCTCCCGTTTGCATGTTGAGCAATTTATCTAGGTTATTTGACCTGACTGGTTTAAGTGGGTCAAGCAAGATGGAATTAAAGTTTTGTTTCAAGATTTCTCTTTTGGCTATGCAAAGAATATAATAGTACCAGTTATCTACAATGGTATGTGGAAATGAAATCACGAAACTGAACCAGCAGAATTCTCTTTCTTTTCTGCGAACTTTAGCACTTCTGGTCCTTTATCCCCATATCCTGAAGATGGAGAAATTGTTGTGGTGTTCCATTTAGCTGCTGACTCTCCTAGAGTTCTTTATTTGTCTTCCTTTGCTGCCCATGAAATTATGCCACTTCTAATGTTTCTCCTCAAGTTGACAATTTTCATTGTAAGGAAACTGCAGAAACCTTCAAAAACATTTGGAAAAGAGAATATTTGTAGTATTGGGGAGGCACGTTGGACCAAATCGGCCTCTGTGTGGTGCCCTGTTAGATCACCACAAGGCATGTCGAAGAAAAACAACAGGAAAATGCTTTTCCGTCCTATTGAAAATATTAAGGTATATATCTAAACTTTGTTCTCAAAGTTTCATGGGTTGCAGGAATGTCTGATTGTGTAGTGCTCTGATTTAATGACTTCCCAAGTTGCCTAGTTAGTTTTTTTCTTTCTAAGCAAACTTCAACCCCGTGAAGATGACCATAATTTCAATTTTAACATGAGCTCATTGCTTTCCTAATATCTACTTTCACTTTCTTGGCAGACTGGAGATAAGTCCAAAACTACCGATGCACCACTGAAAATGGGTAAGCTTGATTTTCTGGACGTTGTTGACACATCATGTGCTTTAGCACAGCATCCTGAGCAGGTCTGTCACCTTCCCCGTGCACCAAGCTCTGGGAGTATCTCAGAATAAAAGAGACCTTCCAAGTCTCATAATGTCAAGAACTAAGACCAGTCAGTGGTATGCAAGTATTAAACTGCTCTAACATCTGTTACTGTTAAGTGTATTAGCTAGCTCTTGTGTGAGGTGTCCGCCGGATAAGTTGCCAGACCAGTCTGCTTGGGATTCCTCTTTTCGTTACAGACTGATATCTTTCTGTTGGATGTTTTGGATGCTTTGTTTTTGTTCTTACAGCGAAACACTGATTTGGCAATTCTGATTAAAAATTCCATACTTTGGTTTTGCATTTGGAGAATCTCGTTCACATCTGCATCTTATAAATAATATAAGAAATATGTATTCAATAAACATAAAAACAAAAGATAAAATGGAAAGATAATTAAAGTAAAAAGGATAAGAAACAATTATCCAATGCTTGTATTCAACATAATCTCCTTAAAACAGATTCGCTCCCTTTTGTACATGTGCTTGAGGTTAAAATGGACATCTATCTCCTAGGATACGATAAATTAATTAATACAAGATCCTTCACCCAGTAAACTTGAACAAGTTAACTCAAGAAGACTATCAAAATATTTTTAATGCAATGGAGGAAGAGAGAAAACTCGTTTTTCCTAATAATTTTCGTATCTCTTGAGATTGAATAAGAAGACCCTATTTATAAACTAAGGAAGTAGAGGTTTAGAAGAAATTCATTAAATTAATTTTTAAGTAACCTTTTAGAATTTTAATATAGTCATTTAGAATTCACGTGCAATTATTCAGATTCTCGAAGAATCTTTTTAAAATTTTCAAATAACTATTTAAATTCTCAATGAAATATTTAGATTTTTCACCATTATCTAATTAAGATAATGAATCTAACAAGTATTTTAGGAATGATACGTTGAGAAATAATTTTATCATTCACTTCTTTTAATTTTAATGTCAATTTTCCAACAATCCCCCACATGAATGAAAAATTGATAGTTTTGATTCTACGATAGTGTTCAACATCTGAAACCTGCACAAGATAGGTAGGTGTTACCCTTTGAAAGTTCCATTGTGAGAGACATGCAATTTACTAGTTGTCTAGTAGACGTGATGTCCTTGAATTGTTCTACTATCTTATGTAAATATACATATATTTCACATAGGAATCATTTCATCTTGTTCAGTTTTCATCATTATATTCATTTTGGTGGTGAACATCAACTTGGTTTTCGTGAGTTTCTAAATAATTGAGCCATCTACAATTCTCCTTTAAAATAGCCCCACTTCTCTCTCACATAGATAATTCATTAAGTTCCAAATAACTTAATTACACACTTAAGAATCATTAAAGCTAACATTACTATCCTTATTCCTTTTAACATCACTGTTTAGTATATCAATGGGTTGAGGGTATTCCCCTATAGTGACCACATTAAGTTCTTATAATTAGGTTGTCTCATTGAACCTAAATCTTGGAATCTCCAGTCGATTAGGTTGGGTTTTCCTTTATAAAAACTTATTTTCTCATGGACTTTAATCCCATTCTCATTGTCAACCAGTACTGATATCATAGTAGGGATAATCAGGAGGCGCAATATGACATAGTCTTCTCTTTGAACCTACATATGTAGGGTTCCGTCATAACAATCCTTTCCTTTTAAGTCTTTAAGCTCACCTCCCAAAATAAATTATACATAAGCTCTCTAGTTAAACCCTGTGTAAGCGGATCCTTAACGTTTTCCTTTGACTTAATATAGTCAATAGAAATCACTCCATTAGAGAGTAAGTGTTTCATGGAATTATACTTACGACGAATATATCTAGACTTCCCACTACATGTATTATTTTGTGTCCTTCCAATTTCAAATTGGCTACCCGAATGGATACAAATGTAATTGATTTTAGCCAACATGAAATATTTTCAAGACAATTCGGTAACCATTCAGCTTCCTCTCTGGCTTTATCAAAAGATAAACTCTGATCCCATCATGTATCTTTCAATACACGTTCGTTTAGAGGATTTTCAGGACATAACTACTTCAGCGAGCACAAATATATATCTATCCACTGTGGACTTTTGAGTCCTTAGGATTAGATATTCAATTAGCATTACTATATCCTTCTAATACTAACGGATACCCAATAGAGTGAAGTCCATAGTTTAGAGTGTCTCAAATATTTGAGTACCCATTGAATAGCTTTCTAATGTTCTTTTCTAGAATAGGGTATAAACTGACTTAATTTGCTCATTACATAGCAAACTCAAGCCTTATACAATTCCTAAAATACATTAAGCTCTATATAATACGAGAATATTCCAATTGATGGACATTTATTTTTGGAAAGATGTACAATTAAATTAATTGATGTTTTAACCATGTCATTGTCACCTTTAGAAAATTTGTCGAGAATTTTCTCAACATAGTAAAATTGGGACAATACCATATTATCATATGTCCTAAAGTCTAAATTCCTAGAATGACATCTACAACACCCAAGTCTTTCATGTCAAACCATTTGGTTAACATGCCTTTAGTAGACTTAATCATGTACTCATTACTTCAAAAAATTAATAAATTTTCTATGTATAGACATTCGATGGCATAACCTTTATTAGTTGTCTTTACATAGACACGTTTAAAAACCTTGTTGATTTTATAACCATTTGACAATATCACATTGTCAAAATTTTCATGCCACTACTTAAGAGCTTGTTTCAAACCATATAAGGATCTGACAAGTTTACACATTTTATCTTCTTTCCCTTTAACAACAATACCCTTAGGTTGTTGCATACAGGTCTCTTGAACGAGACCATCATTAAGGAAAGTCATTTTTACATACATTTATGTATCTCAAACTTGTTTAAAGCTTCGTTGAGGTCATTTTTAGAATAATCTTTGCAATTCCATATACCTTAGAGGATGAAGCATTGTCCATGTATATGTGTTCATCACTCACTTTCTTATAAGTGGAGAACATCTTCTTTTCATCACACACGTGGCTGGTACTTCCAGTATCAATCCATCATTGTTCAAGATACCAGACTAACCTCACACACCACAATTGATAAATCCAATTCAGATACCTCCTTACAGATATCATCCATTTTTGTCAAATGGGTTTGGGTGGAATTTTTCTTTTTGGATTTGGCATAGTGATATTGATTTCTGCAATCCTTGGCCATGTAACCGGTTTTATTGCAAATGTTGCACTTACCTTGAAATTTCTTGACAATGCCCTTACTTTTTATTGTAAGTTTCTTCCTTTGGTTCTTCTTGTGGGGTTTAGCCAAATGTTCAACTATATTAGCTTTTGGTACTAGTGAAAAACTTGTCTTCTTTCAGATATCCTCTTCTATCCTCAATCATACAATGAGGTCTACTACATCTCCTTACGCTTGTTTTTGAGGTAGTTCTGAAACTCTTTCCATAAAGGTTGAAGTATCTCTATAAATGTAATTACTTGAAATTATTCACTTAGATCCATTTCCTCTGCAAGTATCTCATGTAAAATGAGTTGGAATTCCTCCACTTGACTCTCCACAGTCTTTGAATCAACCATTTTGTAGTCAAGGAACCTACCAACAACAAATTTCTTTGTACTAGTATCTTCAACTTCGTACTTTTTGTCCAAAGAATCCCAAAGTGCTTTCAATGGACCTATAAAAATCATAGAGTTTGTTGCCCAAACACGTGAAGTCATTTTACTTCCTTAAGAGCATCCTAAAACACAAAGTCAAGTTCAAGTTGGTCAAATAGAATAATATCTTTTGTTGCCACCTCTTAAGTCCACGCTAGTGAACTTTTCTGGTTTTTCACCATGCACCCTAAAAGGCACTGCATATAGAATCATCCCCTCTGAAGAGGTCACCATAGCACTTTCAAGAAAAGCCATATTGAATACACGGGAATATGTTTTAAGAATGTTATAAATAATATAAGAAATATGTATTTAATGGGTAACATAACACAAGATAAAAATGGAAAGATTATTAAAGTAAAAGGGACAAGAAATAACTATCCGAGGCATGTGTTCAACACGATCTCCCTAAAACAGATTCGTCCCTTCCGATACGTGTGCTCGTGGTTGAAATGGATGTCTATCTCCTAGGATACAACAGATATGATGAAGAAGTTAACAAAAGATTATTCACCCAGCAAATTTGAATAAGTTAACTCAAGAATGCTATCAAAATATTTTTATGCAACGGACGAGGAGAGAAGACTGGTTTTTTCTGATAATTTTCTTGTCTCTTGAAACTAAATAGAAAGGCCCTATTTATAAACTAAGGAAGTAGAGGTTTAGAAAAAAGACATTAAATTACTTAAAATTTCTAAATAACTTTTTAAAATTTCAACAAAATCATTTAAAATTCCCCACGCAACCATTTAGATTCTCAAAAAATCTATTTAGAGTTCCCATGCAACCATTTGGATTTTCAAAAAATTTAATCAAAATTTCAAAATAACCATTTAAATTTTCAATGAAACTTTTAGATTTTCCAATATTATATAATTAAAATGATGAATCTAACAAGTATTATACGTTAAGAAAGAAATAATTTTCTCATTAACTTCCTTTAATTTTAATGTCAATTTTTCAACCTTCATGCTCCTCCCACATGTTGCTGATCTTTGGATATTATAGTTTATTATCCAATTTGGGAATGTTTTGAGTTAACTCTTTAGTATTGACCTTGGGAGGTGAAAGAGCCACTAAGTGTTTGATGGTCCTGGTCTAGCTTTGAGTTACTCTCTTGTTCCTTTTATTGGTCAATCTGGAAAAATAATATGTTATTTTTACAAGTTATCTTATTAGTCTTTCTCTAATATATCCTTGAGAAAGTTTTAAAAAAATATGTCGTCAACCCCTCAAATGACTCTATAATTAGCAAGAGTTCTCAACTAATGAAGTGATGCGAGACTATTAGTGGAGAATAATTAAATTTTATATTTTAGTAATTTATTAGAATGGTATTTTAGGCAAATCAAAGCTGAAGTCTTTGAAAACGATTCCATACTCCCCGTGCAAAACCGAGAATGGTGGGAGTATGTGTTCCACTGAGGTCCTAGGAAATAAGTAGTTTTATAAATTTCCTTAACATGCACAAAGAAATTTCCTACCAAATTTAACCTAGTTGGGAAGCCTTTATTAGGATTTCAATCAGAAACATAGTATTTCCAATGCAACAAAAACAGTTGCCATATGGACCAGCCAAAAGTATAGTGATAAAACCAGAACAAGTATGAAGCAGCCTTGATTTTTCTTTTAGAAACATGAGTAGCAGAATCTATGAAACTCATCCTATGAGTTCGATGCCTTGAAGGAACAAGGCATCTGCAAGCACTTGATTAGCAGCCTGAGATGGATGTACACTGTCCCAGAACACATACTGAGTTGCATTGCTACAGGTTCCTGGTGACTTGGGATTACACAAGAACACAGTTGTCTCCACTGTCCCTGTTCCGCAGCAACCTCTGGCTACCTCGGTAAAACCTGCAACACAATAATAAGAATACACAAGAAAAGCAAAGTAATTAATCACAGGAAAAAATATTCGAAACAAAGTGTTCCCAACATATTTAGGCTGTCTGTGTCAATACCGTAGTTTGAAGGAGATTTGATAACATCATAAAGGGGCTTGAAAATGTCAAATACAACTATCTTTAGTCCTGGAAGATTTTTCTTGAGTTGGGCTGCTGCCGCGTTTATCTTTTTGTTAAACTGTTGAGCGTTGGTGTTTATATAGGAGACACAGCCACTCTGGTGAAATCCGAACAGAGTTCTAGCCGCTGGAAGGCACCCCAGAGGTGGCAATGAAGTCACACCAATTCTTCTGGCTCCCGACCCATACAAATTCTGTAAAATCCAACTCCATGTTAATCTAAAGTTGCTAGCAACGTCATTGAGGCCATGCCCAGATATACAGTCTTTTTCTCAGAGTACGTCTTACCTTGATAAAGTTTGTAAATATGCCCACAAGATACGAGCCATACTGATCAGCAGTGTAGACTTTATTGAGCAGAGGATTTACGTAGTAATTTTGTAGAAAATCACTGCTTCCGGCACCGACTATATATAGTGCACCGCTGAGGATAGATGATGCCTTTTGACCGCCGGCTACGTTTGATAACTTAGATTGGTATTCCTGGAAGAGTTGGTACTGTTGTGACAGTGGAATAGCATGCTGCACCAGATATCAAACTTCCAGTCCTCAGAACTGATCTAAATAATATGGCAATCCAAAAAAAAAAGTAAAAAAGAAAAAAAAAATTAAAAATTAAAAAATTAAACCTCTTACACTTAGGTAGGCTGTTTTATCATCATAGCCGGCTGCTGCTGAAGCAAAGTTGGCTCCAGAGAGAAGGTTCTTCCCAGATGCCTGAGGGCTAAGGTAAGCAGGTGGATACTTTGTAAAGCCCAGCGTGTCAGCTGTGGAGATCAATTATGAACAAACCCATATATCAGAAGAAGCACTCAGCATTTATACCCATTTGTAACTCAATATACAATGCATGCACCCGTTTTGGAATCATGCATATTCTTCAACTTGCCTGTAATGTCAGTCGCGAGTTTGCCATTGCAAAACCTTCCGGTAGGTTGATGATTGATGAAATCCCTCCCATAAGGTGGGTAATCAGCCCTGAAAATGGTCTGGATGTGGTTGTTATTGCCAACATCCACTGCAGAGTCGCCGAATGTAATGATTGCAGGAACCAGGGTGGTGGAATCTTGGGCATCTGCAGGGCTGCTACTGAAGGCAAAGGCCAAAGCCAAAATTACAGCCAAATCCCAGAGGTGAATACCCATAATACTTGTCCCAAAGAAATAGTACTAAAACTATAATGGTAAAAGCAGAAGTTTAGAGCTTACTCTAAATAATATTTTAAGACTTTATATATATATACATATATATATATATATATATATATATATATTTATAAGAGAGAAGAAAACTACGATAAGCGTACGAGTGGGGAAAATTCAATTAATTCTGCATTGAAGGAGGAGGATGAAAGTTGAAGTTTCCCTTCAATTTAATGGTCTCCAAAAAGTGGTTATAAAGCATTAAAAGCACGGAGATGATATAGATGGGTAGTAGTAGTATTTTGCTTTGCAAGTAAAGTAGTAGTATTTGATTCAATTTTGTAGTTTCAGCTAAAATAAAATGTGTTGCTCTCCATTTTCCATTGCTGATCAGGCAAGGGGTTGTTGGAATGCCATTATAACTATTGATGGTTCTTTTTCCTTGGGCTGCGGCCGGCAGGAAACACCATGTGAAGGACTTAAAAATCTGTTCTTTTCTTAAAAAGAAGAAGAAGATTAAGAGAAAAAAAAAGGGTCTATTTTGCCATTTGTAGACCATTTGTGCATATTATCTGGTTTTCAACGCATGCATGCAGTCAAGATCAACAGGTAACAAAAGTTGCAGAACAACAGCTACCCAGTATTTATTGTATGAGCAGTACTGCCTGCCCAACATCGATTATATATCTGCTCCTTCTCTTTAGGTTAATGATATTTTCGTTTTGTCAACAGCATCTGGTGTTCCTCACTTATTTCTCAAAGTTAGGTCTACAACTCCTTACTTTCCAATGCCACGGGGGAGAAAGAAGGGACAATGATTTTTCCTGGCTTTGGTAATCGGTCGTCGTCGGCGTTCTGATCAATAGTACTAATCTATCTATGTAGGGCACAGTTATTTCAGTCACTTCTGAATAATTACTAAAGAGCTGCGGAGATATATACAGTAGAACTTTGGAGTTGGGACCAAAATTAAGCTTACCATTCCTTCAATTGCACACATCCCTTTACTTCCGAAAAAATCTCTCTGCATCTTCCATAGAGATGTTCCTGTATAGTATTATGTGGTTGAGAACATTTTAATCTTTTTTTTTATCCGATCTTCTACTCCGTGGAATGAATAAAATAACATATTATCTGATTTAAATAAAATATTTTTAAATTTTATTAATAAAATATGTCCGTTAAAACATGTATATTTATCATTGAAGAGATAGAAGATGATATATAAATAGGGTTAGAAGATCGAAGACATATATTTTTTTTCTACTACAATAATAGAGCTAGGGTAACTGATTATAACTTGGACTGAAGATTTAAGGGAGCAAAGGTTATATATATTATAGTCCATTACTAATCTTGAAATCCCATACATACATACATACATATATATATCGTCAATATCGTAAAAAAAAAAAGGACGATAGGAGTGTTCGGATCATTATCCATGAGACTATAATATATAATGAAAATGGCACAAGGACGATAGATATATATATATATATATATTTTTATATATTTATATATATATATGTATTTATCCTAGCATTTCTTGAACTGCATGCATGGAAGTGAAATGACTCATGTTTTTTTTTTAGTGTCCTTGTGCCATGTTCATTAAAATGGCATGGAAGCACCAGTCGATCTAGTGAACAGCCTGAATTCAGTAGTTTGATGAGTAGAGGAAGAGATTACACATAATAACCATCTCTCCATTCATTTCCGGCACTGCTATATATGGGATAATGTTTAAAAAGAGATCATCCCCTATTTCTTTGATTTCATTCAATTATATTCATTATTCAATCTCAAAGAACCACATACACCACAAAGAAAAATCTATCAATTTATTTATATATATCACGTGAAGAGATTACTATACTTATTTATTAATACACGAAACAAACCGACAAATTCGGTGTATAAACCTTGATAAAGATGGAAGGATTTCTTGTTGACAATCCACATCTGAATAATTGTATTACAAAATTAATGTTAAAATTGGGAATCCTTTTTTGGGAAAAAAAAAAGATTTGAGTAAAAAATTATTTAAAAATTGAAATAGATTTAATCTTTATGAATTCGTCATGATTGATCGATCAATCATAGATGAAAATATCTTATGTAGACAATCTAAGAGTGTGATCGAGTAATTTTGGGAAAAGATCTGCATAATGCAGACCGTGAATTCGATTCAATCCCATTGCATATTATACTTTTGGTGAATTATAATTTTTAATAAAATAAGTACGTGCAAACTGATTGAGACATCATTAAAAGAAGAAAAAAAATGAAAGTAGGTCAAGGTATTTATACTAAACGCCTAAACCTTCATGATTCATGTGGAGCATTACAGTCATATGGCTCCCAGGGGCATAGACGAGTTGGTAAGGCTGATGTGACGTTTGGTTAACTCCAACGACAGGCGGGGGTTCGAAACCCATCGGGAGTAGGATGTAAGCTCTAAACGTTGGCTCTGCCAACGACTATTGTCCCCTGTTGCGTCCTCTCCGTCAGTCCTCTGTCCTCTAGTGCATGCCTGTGGATGAGATTTCGCCCGCAAGGGACTTCCCCCGGAAATCAAAGCATTATAGTCATATGGCAGCTCCACATGCGCGATCAATGTCTACAGGTCTGGATGGGCCATATGATTTATTATATTCATCACAATTGAGGAGCTATTAAATTAAATTAATCAAAATTAATGAAATTATTTCGTAGAAATAAATAAGACTTGTTTAAATGGAATATTGGACCCCGTTTGTTTAAGTAACACAAGCCGGTCCAGCTCACAGCTCGAATGATTGGGTTTTTAAATGTTAGCCATTGACTGTCAACACAGAAGGAGCCCAAATGTATGGGCTATGAGAAGGTTTAGGATGAGGCAGTGAGGCCCATCAGGTAATATAAGTAGAAGGAAGCCTATTTTTAATTCTTTCTAATACTGCTTCCATATAAATTATTTTAAAATTTATTTTAATCTCACGATATAAATTGTTATGTAATTATCAATATGATGTGTTTTTTTTTTTCCAATCTTACCCTCCATTAACATTATCTTTTATTTACTGTAAAAGAAGGTATTAGAGAGAGAGAAGAAACATTCTTATATAACATAGTTGTATTTAAGATTTTTTTATCCACGTAAAATAACGACTATCCGCTTATATTCTGAGACGGATATAGTAATATCAAAAAAAAAAAAGGTTAACGACAAATAAATATTAAAATCCTTTTACATCAAGGAAAATGTACAGTTGCAAGATATTAAATGTTCCATCTATCCCTATGTCTATAATTATAAGTTATTCTAGATAGTTTAATTAGATATTTTATTTTCAATATTATTTTTCTCATTTTTTTCTCTTTCTTCATCCACATGAATATTTTAAGAAATATAATTACTTTAATATTAACAAATTCATTACGAGAGGATGTAAATAAGAAATTATCACTAATTTTTTACACAATACAGAGTAATGCATACGCAATGGATGAGGCATTCCCTCTTAGGACAGGAACAATAATAACAGCAAGAAGTAGTGAGCACTGAGGATTGGCCACAACATAATTCAACATTATCCATGAATTTCACCCCACAAAAATTTAACCCAGATTTACCGGCCGACACTTTCCTTTAAGTAGCAGAATCTAAGCTATATATGGAGAAGATCATCATCCTACGAGGCTAATTCCTTGAAAGATCAAGGCCTCTGCAAGAACTTGATTAGCAGCCTGAGATGGATGAACACCGTCCCAAAAAATATACTGACTTGCATTTCTACAGGTTCCTGTTGATTTCGGATTGCACAGGAATACCGTCGGCTTCACCGTCCCTGTTCTACAACACCCTTTCCCTGCTTCTGTAAAACCTGCAACATAGATAAGGAAAAGCAAAAGTAGCCAATCACACATATTCAATGGTTCAAGCAAAGGGAAACATATATAAATTGGCTTCTTCTTTCCTCCTCGAGATACCGTATTTTGCAGGACATGTGATCATGTCGTAGAGGGGCTTGAAAATGTCAAAGATAACCATCTTGAGTCCTGGAAGTTCTTTCTGGAGTTGGGTTGCGGAGGAATTGATCTTCATGTTGAATTCTTGAGCATTGTTGTTTACATAGGAAACGCAACTATTCCGGCCATGAGCTCCAAACAGAGTTCTTGTTGCAGGGAAGCAGCCCAGTGGCGGCAGTGAAGTCACACCAATTCTTCTGGCTCCGGACCGGTACAAGTTCTGATAATTAAATTCCAATGTTAATTTCCATGCCTTATCAATATTCTTTAAAATTACTGTGGGGATGGCAAGAAGAAGGAGGTTTTGTCCCAGAATTTATTACCTTGATAAAGTTTGTAAATTTGCCGACTAGATACAAGGAATACTGATGGGGAGTATAAATTTGGTTGAGCTGAGGATTCACGTAGTAATTCTGCAGAAAATCCCCTGTTCCAGTACCCACCATGTAGAGTGCATTCCTGAGGATGTATGATGCATTTCTTTTGCCTGCTACTCTTGTTAGCTTATATATGTATTCTTGGAAGAATCTGTACTGTTGTGACAGTGGAATAGCATGCTGCAGCATCAAATTATCAATCTTTCAGCTCCAAATTTGAACGCCATATCTTGACTTTTGTAAATTTTAAGAAAACACATTTACTTAATTCATTTTCTGTGAAGTTTAGATCAATTTCAAGCTACCCAAAATGGAAATAGTAACAGACATTCTATTGGAATAGCATTCAAGAAACACACACACACAAAAGCTGAACTCACATTGAGGATAGCACTTCTATCATCATAGCCTGATGCGGCAGAGGCAAAGTTGGCTCCATAGAGAAGGTTTTTCCCAGATGCTTGAGGGCTATGGTAAGCAGGTGGATACTTAGTAAATCCCATTATGTCAGCTGCATTGCATTGCAGAGGATCAAAAAAAACACTATCTATATATAGCAAAGAACAAATAACTAAGTTGATTAATCCCAGAACTTAATTACCCGTAATATCAGTGACTAATTTGCCGTTGCAAAACCTTCCAGTAGGTTGATGATTGATGAACTCCCTCCCATAAGGTGGATAATTAGCCTTATAAAAGGTCTCAATGTGGTTGTTATTGCCAACATCCACGGCTGAGTCCCCAAAAGTAATGATGGCCGGAACCAATTGGGTCGGCGGATCTCCTGCATTTCCAGTAATGACCAATCCCGATCCAAAGGCCAAACAAAAAACAGCTGCCATATGAAGGATACCCATAATTTTTTCTTTAAAAAGTATTTTAGAGTTCTGAATAATTAAGAATTTTTATCTATATATACACCCAGTGAACAGACAAGGGTTGTTGAATGCCATTATTATGGTTGCAAGTTCCTTTCTTTGGGCTCTAGCCACTTGAGAGTTCAGACTAGGTTGCGTTGTTAAAGGAGAAGATCGTAATTTCCATTCTGAAAGAAACCTGGCCAGCACCAAAGCTGTCAAGACACTGACTTGGTATATTTACGAAAGTTGCAGAGGGATAGGTATGGGGGTATTGATTCATTCATTGTTCTAGTCTCCATAGAAGTAAATATTACTCTCTTCATCGGGATTTTTGCACGTCCACATTTCAATTTTAAGTTGTCCAAAAAAGAATGTTTCATTTCCTAAATAGTTAAAATCTTAATATTATTTAGTGTAAAATAAATTAAGTCAATTAATTTTTTTTAAAATTTGTATAAATCAAAATGATACGTTTAATTCCAGAATATCATTATTAATGAATGAGCAGAGTCCTGTCTTCCATTTGTCAACATCTGCTTTACTTCTGAAGGCCATGCATCTTTAATTCCTCAATTCTTAATTTGATTTATAATACTCGGGGGGATTTCCACATGGAAACATGAGGATTAAGGAAATAGTACCTTTGTGTTGTAATGAAAAAGGAAAAGCTTCATTGAAAAAAATAAAAAGAAAAACCTCTTTAGTTATGTTAGTTTTATCGATAATACGATGAATGTCTTATCATTGACCAAACTAGTTCTTTAGAAAAATTAACGTCTCGAATGATGTCATTGAAACTTAGAGACCAAGTCTTCTATCCTAATAAATATAAGGTTCTTAATACCATTGCCATTTGTGCACATAAAAAAAGAAAAGAAAAAAGGAATGAAATACTGAAGAATTATTATCTACACATCTTACTTCCTATATTTTGCAACTAATTTTATAATTATTTTCATTTTATGTTAATAGTTGAAAATGTTTATTTCATACATGTAGCTATTTGTTTGGCTGGAAAAGCCCAAGGAAGCTGGACAACTTAGACGTTTCTTTTAGAAATTTTCAGGTTTTGGACTCAGATGGTGAAGCAGCCCAAACAAAAAATGAGGCCTCATATGCCGGAGAAGGGTCAGGCCTATCCAAATATTGGGAATGTCCACACACCTCAAGGGCAATTTAGTAATTTAAATTAAAATATCCTGGCTAGCTAATTAAGCCATATACCGGATGAAATTCCGAAATATTCGATGAAAAAAGAAGTCATAAATTAATTAAAACAACCGAACGGCCAAAACCCGAATGATAAAATTAAAGTTTATATTTACATCTTTTGCTTTCCTTATTAATTTATTCAGTGGAATTAAACTAGAAAATGAGACCCTTTTTGAAGCTATCCATACATGTATAGGTTAGCTGCAAAGTGCGGTCCTCATGCATGGTATATATAGTCGTCTTTTGAACTTCAGCTTAATTGGAGAGAAGAGAACCTTAGTTAATTGATAATGCAGCGGCAACAGGAGCCCAGTGAAGGAGGTTCACGGCAGCGACAAGAATCGGGACAAAAGGGTTGATCAGGAGAAATCAAGTCTGGGCAGGGGCAACAGGAGCCCCGTGAAGTAGGTTCACGGCACCGACAAGAAGCAGGACAAAAAGTTTGTTGATCAGGAGAAATCAAGTTTGGGCAACAGCAACAGGAGCCCAGTGAAGGAGGTTCACGGCACCGACAAGAAGTAGGACAAATAGGTTGTTGATCAGGAGAAATCAAGTCTGGGCAGCTGCAACAGGAGCTCAGTGAAGTAGGTTCACGGCACCGACAAGAAGCAGGACAAAAAGTTCCTTCATCAGGAGAAATCAAGTCTAAGCAGCAGCAACAGGAGCCCAGTGAAGGAGGTTCACGGCACCGACAATAATTAGGACAAATGGATCGTCGATCAGGAGGAATCAAGTCTGGGACGCCCGGGTCAGGGACGTCCATGAATAGGATGAGAAACAAAACATTAATATATAGACACAGTATTAATTATTAAAATATAACTTTAGAGACTTTTTAAGCCCAGAAATTAAATAGAACATAATTAACTAATATACCTGGATCGATAGGTCTTCCTGAGCTGGAAGGGAACACCATGAGAGGAGAGAGAACAATGGAGAAGACAAGAAGTGTCATTGCAAAGGACCTTAGTGATGAAGCCATTGTTATCAAGCAACTATTTGATGGGATTTTGCTTTGGTGCATTTCTACTACCACTCAAGCTACTTATATAAAGGGTTAGAGTCACAGACATTCTTGAGATAATCTTGAAAATATAAATAAATAAATATATATATATTTATATGTTTTACTCTTTTTCAAAAATTTGGCAAGAAATTAATGTATTAGATTGCACACATTTAGCCTTGAGGGGTCACGTGAAATATGATGAAAAATCAGTTTCGGATATTCTATTACTTCTTCTAAATCATCTTCTACCTCACGTAATAATATATATTATCCGATTTAGATAAAGTATCATAGGTTTTAGTTTTTTTAAAAGATTTTATTAATAACATATATCTATAAATAAGCGTATGTTTATTATTGATAATATAGAATATGATGTAAAAGAAGTATAAGAAAAATCAAGAATCTGAAAAATTCACTATCAATTCATTGGAGACTGAATGTCCCATTTTGACTTAATAAAAAAAATATAATAATAAGGAGTGCTTTTAACTTTTCCAAAGTTATTAATTTTTCCTCCTTATTAATGTAATTATGGGTGAAAATAATTATACAAATGGATGTAAATATTTAAATATAAAAGCTTGTTAATGAGATTTTATATTAAAAACATATTTATTTTTAGAAATAATACATTCAATTGTTGAATGCAAAATATGCAAATTTATTAGGAAAGGGAACAAAATAAGGCTAATTATATATTCAATTTAACCATTTTACTTAGTCAAGTGATCATTTCTAAGTTTTTCCTTTTCTTTTCGGATCTCATATATGCTTTTAGCTAAGTCTACGGCATAAATATAATATGTCAACTCTACAATTATTTATTCATACTTTACATTTTCGTCAAGTCATTATGGAGTAGAGAATTTACGGCTTGACCCAACAGAGTAACAATCAGGCTTAAGTACCAACTTGACCATTAAACTTGTATTTTTTTTTTTTTTCATTTAATCACTGAACTTCTAATTGAGTCAATTTAACTATTTTACTTTGCGAGAATAGTCAATTTGATCACTGATTTTCTAATTAAGTGAATTTAACCATTTTACATTGCAGAAATAATCAATTTGGCCATCACATGGTAATTCGGAGAAGATTGGCTTCCACACACCACTTTTGAAGATGAAATATGTTTTAAATTACAACTTGGCATCTAACAAAGTAAAAATTAAATGGCATGGAAAAAACAAAAGAAAAGAAAATATAAACATGTCATTATTTTCTCATTAAGTTTTGTTTTGCACATGTTCTCTCTCTCTATAAAACATTTTTTTCTATTTCATTTTCAATGATTTTTTCCAATAGTAATATTTGGAAAAACAAAACTTTATCTTAATATTGACTATAAATGACCTATAATTAAAGACGAGAAAGTAATATGTTAGGATTGATTTCCACTTTATTAGTGGGTAATTTATCTTTAAATTAATCTATAAAATAAAGTCGTAGAAGTCACCAAACAGCACTAACTACTAATTAAATAAACGATTTTTTTTGTTTTTCTTTTATTTTATCTTTCTTGGTGGAACAATTTGCCACTATAAATAAATTTTTATACTCCACATTTTAACTTGATCAGGTCATTTGGCAATACCATTATTAATATAATTAACATTCAATATGGATGACAGAAAGTCAAACTCATAAAATAAAAAATTTTTAAAAAAGGATAAGGCAAGAAGAATTGTCTGAATAATCAATAACTTTTCTTTTCCATTCTTTAATGTGCAAGTTGGAACAACTATTTTATCTTGTGGTTTCACGGTTGTAGTGAAGGAAAGGAAATGAAATTTTTTTTTTTAAAAAAAAAACATATAAATTGAATGAAATAATTTCCACAATGACTTAATTTAATTATTAGAACAATCTTACTTATAAGAATAATTATTATTAGCACCCAAGGGCATATTTGAGTAGTTCGAAAGCGAAGCCTGCATAACGCAAGTCATGAATTCGACTCAGTTTTCTCACGTACTCTACCTTTGGTGAATTGCAATTACAAGATATTAATTCTTTTTCTCATAAGATACTCTGTATATCAATTTCCACTTAAATTAATTTTGATTTTTCTAGTACCCACACAGTCTCTCACTTTTAATTTCGAGATATGGTTTGATCTTGATAGATATACTTGGGTGTTAATTAAGTTGATTGAGTAAGGGAGTCGAATCCACAATTTATGTCATGCAGTCATTATTTTTCTATCACTGACTCACACCCCTTGGATGCGATGCATTGGCTTTTTCATACGCAGCCAAGATGGAGGAATGTTTTTTAAAAGATCGTATAAGTTTTAATTGATAAATAATGTAAGTGTACTAAAAGATCATCGACCTTTATTACGATGAAGTGGAAGATCATTACAAAGTCCAAAGTTAAAATAGAGTAAAAAAAAAAAAAAGGTCGCTTTATTTTTATTTTTATTGTAGTCATTACTACGAATAATGTGCTAATCAGAATGCATTCAGAAATGCTAACAAGGCTACAATATGGAATTACGCTCAATCTTTTACGTATTAATTTGATTATATCGATCTATTGTAAACAATAAAGAGGAAGCAGCTTCGGAAATTAAATTATTCCATTAAAATAAAAACATTTAAATTGTTTCTCAAATTAAATAGAAGTACTAATTTGATATATAAATGGTGTTTATTTTCTTCGACTTGAGTAAGATTTATATTAGGATTAAAATTGAGGTGTAGTATATATCAGTAATTTTCTCCATTAATACATTTTGTTTTTCATCTTGCATTAATTTCAAAAAAAAAAAAAATTCAATAATTTTGCAATCATGCATATCAATTGGATCCTGTTATATATCAAAGAAACTAATGTAAAACCCTCAGCATGTGTGGTAGGTGTGCATTGTCCCAAACGTAATTAGAATCACTGAATATAAATATTAAAAATGATTATACTAAAAAATAAATATTTAAATTAAATATCACAATAATGCCTGAATATAAATTTTTTTATTAACATAAAAAATATATAATTACAGAATTTAAAATTATTTTTTATAATAACATTCAAATTTTTCAACTCAAATGTCCTTGATAATCACAATCTTTTTTTAAAAAAAAAATATCGATATTATACAACAATTGACCCATTTTTTTTTATTAATTTTAATATATCGTGATTGAAAATTATCGATATATCGTGATTGAGAATTATCGATGCTAAAATTTAAATGATATATTAAATAGTTATGATGTAGGTTGCCTTGAACTCGGAATGGATTGAAATTTGATTGGGAGATTGAAAACGGCCCAACGAGCAAAACCCATTGCTTTGTTAAGGATTGGGGCAGTTTTGGACCATCCGAGGATGTTATGATGCGTTTTTGGGGTGTTTTTTTTTTTTTTTTTGTTTAGGGGTATTTTGGTAATTTTGTTTTTTTTTTTTAATTGCTGAATCGGATTTATAATTCTTTTTATCAATTCCGATTATGATTCTTTTATTTTATTCCGATTAGGATTCTTTTTATTAATTTCGATTATGATTAGAGTAGATTTTAGGTTATAAATATCTCATTTTTTAATCCAATTTAGGAGCTTTTTGATTATTGTTAATTTTTCGACCTTAATCGTTTCTCCGAAAACCATCCAGTTTTCACAAATTTCCGACTTTTCTTCTATTTAATCATTTTTTTTTTTTTATCGTTCTTGCATCAAGTTATAAATAATAATAAACGGTTATGGAGTACATTTCAATTGATACATTCATTAAATGTTAAATGATGACTATTTATATCTACTGAATTATAATTTTTGTTATTTTTATTTATTTAGAATTTTTATATTTTATTTTTTAATATTTTGTAAAGGAGGCTTCAGATACTCACACTTGGCATCTCAAGGTTTTCTTATTAGTATAATAATAATTAATAAGTATTGATTATAATATGAAATCCGCACGAAATTGAGTAAATTCTGAATTAATTTATATTCGATGGAATTAACAGAAATCATAATACATGCAAGTTAAACGGCTAAAACCCAAACGACAAAATTAAAGTTTATATTCCCACCTTTTGCTTTCCTAATTTAATTATTCTGTGGAAACCAGAAAACGAAATTATTCTGCAGAGCTATAGCCAGCCAGCTAGGTTAGCTGAAACCGAAAGGTGTCATGATGCAGTCGTTTGAACTTCAGCCTGGACAGCACCGCTACAATCGCCGCAGCGGCAACAGGAGCCCAGTGGAGGAAGTTCACAGCACACGCAAGGGGGACAAATGGGGCGTTTAGGAGGAATTAAGTCTGCATGCCGGGACGTCCATATTGGGATCCGATGATAACATAAATATAGACACAATTAGATAGAAAAACAAATTCCAGAGAATTTTTAAGCACAGAAAACAGAACTAATTAATTAATATACCTGGAACGAGTCTTACTGAGCTGCAAGGGAACACGACGAGAGGAGTGTTGTAGAATTTGGATTAATTTCCACCAATAACAAATTCCTATCTCATTGCACAAATAAATAGTGTGAAAACAATTATACCAAAATAAATAGTGTGAAAACAATTATACCAAAATAAATAGTGTGAAAACAATTATACTAAAAAACGCGTGGAGGGACACACCGATCCAATTTAATAGCACACTAATTACAAGGTTCTAATATTTCTCCGATTGAAGAAATATTTCAAAGAGAGAAGAAATTGCTCAAAAATAGAAGATGATACAATTTTTGAGATGCCAATGGGATGATTACAAAGGGAGGGGGAGGAGTCCTTTTATAGCCAAAACTCCTCCCATTTTTCCTTTAACAAAACAATATGGGACTTTTGCCAATGAAACAACAAGGAGACAGAGCAATGGTGAAGACAAGAAGTGTCACGGCAAAGGAACCTAGTGATGATGCCATTTTTTTTTTTTTATATTGTGGGGAGGGGGGGAGCGCTGTCCCTTACTACCAGCAAGTCTCGAACCCGGGACTACTGGATTTGATGGGACTACAATAATTTGATGGGATTTTGATTTTGGAGCATTTCTACTACCTTACAAGCTACAAATATATATATAAAGACTGTGATGTGGTATGTAATACAGTAATTGATGTGCTATGTCGATTTATTAAAATATCAATTAGTGTGCTACGTACATATATCAATTTCTGTATTACGTAGCATACCACAGTCTTAATATATATATATTTATATATATAGAGAGGGTTATTAGAGTCTCCGGCCTTTCTTGAGAACTTCTGGAAAAATGAAAAAAACATTAATTAGGGCTGTCCTTTTTTTTTTTTTTCTTCTCCAAAAAGCAGGCAAGAAATTAATGTATTTGATTGGACATATTCAGCCTTTGGGGCTCACACAATTTTCCGACTTATGATGAAAAGTCCATTAAATACTACTCCCTCCATCCATAATTGAGTTTTCCTATTTTTATTTTGATTTGTCTGGAAACTAAAGTTTCATTTTCTAAATTAGTTAATATTTTTTTTAAGAAATAAACTAAGTCAGCTATTTTTCTTAAACTTTATGCCCGTCAATATAAAACATAAAACATTCAATTTCAAATGGAGAGAATATTTGATTGACTCAACAAAATGAAATGACCCTTTTTTTTCTCTCAAAATTATTGTGACTTACTAATTATATACATCCTTTGGTTCATAACGTAGGCCGTTTAATTTTAGGCCTTTTCATACATATTAAAGATAAAAAAAACCAATGTATTGATTCAGTCAAAAATACCAAAAACATCCTCAATCAAACTATGTAGGAAATTGAAGTAAAAAATAATCATGAGGGTAAGAATGAAAAAATGCAATAGATACTTACGAAATTTTGTTAAGCTAACTACATTTTAAACCAAAGGGAGTATATATAACTGCAGTCGTTATTCAAATTTTTGTCGAGTGCCCATATATTTCTATTAAAGACCCTACAAAGAGTTTTACTAAAACTTTTTCATCTCCCTTGTTTGACTATATCATGTTGCCAAAACGACGTTACACATTTAACAAAACGAGATGAATTGAAGAAAAGCTGGGTGTGGATCAACTAACAAAATTTATCAAGTTTAAGTTGTCCTTTTAATTGATATAAAACCGAAACTTGTTAGGAGTGGAAATATATTTCCGCAGCTTAATGCGTAAAATTAGAATTAGAATTGTACCTAAAATTGCCTTTTTAAATAAAATAAATATCTTTCCTTTTGTAAATATATTTGTTCGATAATGCTATGGTGAGCTTCGTTAAGTTTTTAACAGCGTTGTTAAGTCAATATTTTTTTTTTTTTTAGAAAAAATAAATTCATATATATATATAAATATATATATATATATATATATTAAATAGACTTTATAATCTAAACTCTAAAAGATAAAACTAGAAGAAATCAATTAGGGTTGCCTTTTTTTCAAGAAGTAGGCAAGAGATTAATGTATTAGATTGGTCATACGTAGCCTTAGGTGGTAACACTATTTCCTCAGGTGTGATGAAAAATCCTAGAAATACTACTACTTCTAAATCCAAAAAAAAAAAAAAAACCCACTAAATCCTACTCTTCCATCACTATTTATAAGTCACTAACAGTCATTGTGGCAAAATTAAGGTAATATTTGTTTCCTAAAATGCCTATATTTATGATTCAAATCAAACCATACCTAAAATGATTAGAGAAAGAAAAAGAGAAACACGAGGGTAATATGATAAGAAAATGAGTAAAATACCTAAAAACTAACAATGACTTATATTGATTATTGAATCCGAAAGTGAGGTAAAGTGTAATGGAGAGAATAATTGATACTCAATCCACGGGGAATTAAATGTCTCATCATGATTTTAACAAATTTTATTGGAAGAATTTGACTAAATTTATTTTGAACAAAACAATATCAATTTCCTTTGTCAAATTTTTACTAATTTAACAAATGATACATTCATTTCCAAACAGTTTAAAATAAGAATAACGACATTCAATTCCTAATGGAGAGAGTTTAATCTTTTTCATCTCCCTTGGCAAAGTTTATATGAGCATATATAAGATTGCTTTGCTAGCGAAAAGAAATATTTGTTGTTTCGTGGTAAGTCAAATTTATAGTACTTTTTTGTAATACATCCTCAGTTTGGAGTTGAATTTCTACATTTTTTATTTTTAATTGTTCGGAAATGAATGTCTCATTTTCTAAATTAGTTAAAATTTTATTAAGAAATTGATCTTGTTAAGTTTAAAATAAAATAAATCAACTAATTTTTCTTAAAATTTGTATAAGTTAAAATGAGACATTTAATTCCAGACAAAAAGAGTATTTAATTTTTCATATAAATGTCATAAAAACTTATAATTTGAAGTTTGATGTTAAGTGTTGTCAGTTTAGTCGTAAACAGCAACGTTTAAAATCGGAATGTCTCATGTTTAAGACACACCAAAGGTAATTGGGATGTCATAATTGATTCTCAGGGGGAAGGGGAAGGATAAGGATAGAAGGGGAGTTTGGAGACCGGTGGATGTAAAAAACTGAATATTGAATTTTGATCGGCTAGAGAGTCAGAAATGTATTCTTTGACTATATCTGTTTTTACACGTAATTAGTTTGCAGTTCTTAAGTTTTTTTTTTCAAAAAAAACCTTTCTTTCGGCAGACGAAATTTTGAACTGTACACTGCGAATATTTTTCGACGGAGAGAAAACATTAAGGATGAAGATGACAAAACTCCGGATTCTAAACTGCATGTCCAAAACGACGTCGACGATAATTGGGATTTTGCATTTCAAAGTTCAAACAACTATTGGTCAAACTACTTCTCTCTTTTTGTCCCTTCATGAACATCTCAATAGATGGAGTGGCAAGCGCATAGATCATAGGTTTCGAGTTCGAATCCCACCAATATCCTTTGGATAAGTAGAATGTCGAATATCAGTGTATAACTTCATTGATCACATTGTTCATTAAGTCAAATATCAGGATATATAAATCATTATTTCATCAAGATGATAGTAATTTTTCAAGTATATATATACAAATATATTATCCAAGACAGACCCGATTTAGCCAGAAAGGTCATTACATATATATAGTTTGCGTTCCATTATTTTCAAGAACAAAAAATCAAAATAAGCAACCATGGACATATACATATATATGTCACTTCTTTATTTACTTAAGTATACTATATATAGTCTTCACACATTTCTTTTAGTATTATTAAAATCACGTAGGAAATCGAACAACTCAGTTTCAGTGCAGTTGCCCTAAAAGGGTGAGTTGTTCATCAACTTTCAGCTTCGACAGGACCTCAGCCGCCAGGGCAGAAGCATGGACAGCAAGTTCTTGGATCCGGAGATGGGCCACAACAAACACATGCAGGACAAGTTAGCCACGGTGGGTTCCCCCATTGAAGAAGATCTGCAAATTAAGCCAACAACAAATAATTAATAGAAATGAAAATTAACAAATATAATTACAATATTAATTTCATGTAAGGATATTGATGGACACGAAACTAATTAACGCTGCAACGATGAAAAAGACAAATTTTTAATTAATTACCTCTACCTACTCTTGCGGAGTTGCCCGGCAAAACCACAAGAGGAGAGAAAAGGATGGCGAATATCAGAAGAGTCACAGCAAAGGACCTCATGGAGAAACTTGCTGCCATTGTGATTTCTATAATAGTTTTCGATGTGGTATGATTTGATTCTGTGCATTTCTACTGCCTCTCCAGCATTGTATATATATAAGCTTTAGACCACTTGAGATGATGTCAATAATATTAATTTTATTTTCTTTTTTAATTGTGATTCTTTTTTATGAATTCTAATTCTATGACTTTTAGCAGTTCATGTGTGACACGGTTTCTTGCATGGTGTATTGTTTCCAGGTTGCAAACCAGTTCCATACTATAGATTCTAGTCGATGTACTCTCGATATCGGCTAAAAATTAAATGTCCCTTGTTAATTCTATAAAAAGTTGTGAATAATATTATTTTTTAATTACTTGAACTAAATTTCACTTGAAATATTGGATTTTATCATACAAGTATATTGATCAAATTGTTAATTGGGTTTATTTTATTTACCCGATGCAGATTCACATTCTGTCTAGAGGAATGGCATACATGGGACTGTTATTGCTGAAACATGTTCCCCTGAACGTAGTGGACTCTGTTCTGGTGATGCTCAGCAAGTTATGGTTCGGAGACTTATCCAAGTACGGTATTCAAAGGCCAAAAGAAGGTCCCTTCGCTCTGAAAGGCAAGTACCCAGTCATCGACGTCGGAACTTACCAGAAAATCAAATCCGGTGAGATTCAGGTGTGTGTGGATTATTAATTAGTGCTTTTCAACGGTTCTGGAACTCTTGCCTGGATTATTATTTTTTATCGAGTATATATGTTGGCGTAGCGTAGATGAATTCCTCTCTGAAATGGTATTCTTTTCTCCCCCATTGAAATTAATATTGCCTGCACTCTAAGAATGTCAAACATTTGAATATATATAAGCAGGAGTTGCCGACAGTAGCAAGCCTGAGAGGCAATGATGTGGGGTTTGAGGACGGGAAATCGAATCCATTTGAAGCCATCATTTTTGCTACCGGTTACCGACAGGTGGCTCAGGGTATTATTGAGTAGTCTCAGTATTATTGGTTGCCCAGTGAATTGATTCCACATTGCAAACCACTTCTATCACTACAAAACCATGTTATATGTAAAAATATGTGTATATTTATTATTAATGATTTAGAAAATAGTATGTAAGAAGGGTTAGAAAATTCGAATACACATCAAGTTGAATAATATATTTTGGACTTTTTTAAAACAATTAAAAGTTTTTTTTTAATTAATTATCCCACCCGTTGTCTATACTTTTCCAAAGCATATATATTTTTCAAAAAAAAAAAAATTTCCATAAATGGTTAAAACGACTTTGATTTTAAAACAAAACAATTTTGGACCGCACCAGTTGCCAATGCAGAACAGCCAACCCAAATTTTCAATCCCCACCACCTGACGTTGAACGTGCATATAACGTGGACAGATAATTAGGTTTTTAAGTTGTCATGTTAAATTTTCATCTGATCCAATAGTTTAAGCTGACAGAGAGGGGTTGAATTTAATCACTTAACACAAACTTTTAGAGTAGATGAAAATTTATCACGATATTAGAGTGGAGATCTTGAGTTCGAGTGTGAAAGGCACGTTAAGTGATTAAATTCAACCCCCTCTTAATTTATAAGTTTAAGTTTTTAGAGTAAATGAAAATTTAATTATGAGAAGAAAAAAATTAACACATATACCGAGAGCTTATATCATATTACTACTTTCCATATTACTACTCTTTTATTTGTTCTACTCTCACTTTAAAATCTCTAACGGTCAACTATTAAGAAAAATTAAATTCTTCTATAAAAATATATTTTTTGTAAATTTATTTTATAAATTAAACCATAAAAGAATAAACTAAACTCTAGGATACTTGATTAAATTTTGTTTTATTTTATTTAAACAAAAAAACAGTTGACCGTTAACTTTAACCATTAAAAACTTAACTAAAACATTCTATCAAGTGGGTTTCATAACACTTTATATCATTTTCGATATAAATATATATATAGTGTTTGTGTGTGTCTGTGTGTATGTATGAAAAAGTCAAAAAGGAAATTTCCCTAAAAATTTTGTTCTTATCCCCCTACTTCAGAGTTTCCCAGGACGTAATTAATTTGTTATTTTTTGACTTCAAATATTGACATTTTTCCTCTATCAACTTTTTATGAATTATAACTTTTATCCATGAATCTTTCTTTGTATTTTTGATCCTTCAACAATTTTATTTTGGTGCAATCAATCCTTATGATCGAATTAATTTATGGTAAAGGAAATATTTATCTCCTGGTGGAAGGTTAATTTTGATCAAGCATGTGCTTTCTGCCATGTCCATCTATCTTTTGGCTATCACTAACCCTCCACAACAAGTTACAATGGAGTTAGAGGTACAGTTCTCTTATTTCTTCTGAAAAAATTCGGACTTTGGTCATAACAGGCACAGGTGTTCATGGAATCATATATGTCGGCCATATGATAAAGGCAGATTGAGGTTCATTCGCTTGGCAAATCTATCAAAGCATCTAGAATTAAATTGTGGTGGAAGTTGAGATCGGCTAACTCTCTATGGGTTAGATATCTGAAAATGAAGTATGGATGCAAGTTGAACATGCATGTAACATGGATAGATAATTAGGTTTTTAAGTTGTCATGTTAAATTTTCATCAGATCTAATAGTTTAAGCTGACAGAGAGGGGTTGAATTTAATCATTTAACACAAACTTTTAGAACAGGTGAAAATTTATCACGATATCAGAGTGGAGATCCTGAGTTCGAGTGTGAAGGGGCATGTTAAGTGATTAAATTCACCCCTTCTTAATTTATAAGTTTAAACTTTTAGAGCAAATGAAAATTTAATTATGAGAAGAAAAAAATCAACACATATACCGAGAGTTTATGTCATATTACTACTTTCCATATTACTACTCTTTTATTTGTTCTACTCTCACTATTAAATCTCTAACGGTCAACTATTAAGAAAAATTAAATTATTCTATAAAAATATATTTTTTGTAAATTTTTTTTATAAATTAAACCATAAAAGGATAAATTAAACCCTAAGGATACTTGATTAAATTTTGTTTTATTTTATTTAAACAAAAAAATAGTTGATCGTTAACTTTAATCATTAAAAACTTAACTAGAACACTCTATAAAGTGGGTTCCGTAACACTTTATATCATTTTCGATATATATATATGTGTGTGTGTGTGTGTGAAAAAGACAAAAAGGAAATTTCCTTAAAAATTTTGTACTTATCCCCCTACTTCAGAGTTTCCTAGGACTTAATTAATTTGTTATTTTTTGACTTCAAAGATTGACTTTTTTCCTCTATCAACTTTTTATGAATTGTAACTTCTATACATAAATCATTTTGTGTATTTTTGATCCTTCAACAATTTTATTTTGGTGCAATCAATCCTTATGACCGAATTAATTTATGGCAAAGGAAACATTTATCTCCAGGTGGAAGGTTAATTTTGATCAAGCATGTGCTTTTTGCCATGTCCATCTATCTTTTGGCTATCACTAACCCTCCACAACAAGTTATAATGGAGCTAGAGCGACAGTTCTCTTATTTCTTCTGAAAAATTCGAACTTTGGTCATAACAGGTACTAGTGTTCATGGAATCATATATGTCGGCCATATGATAAAGGGAGATTGAATTTTCATTCGCTTGGCAGATCTATCAAAGCATATGGAATTAAATTATGGTGGAAGTTTAGATCGGCTGACTCTCTATGGGTTAGATATCTGAAAATGAAGTATGGATGCACGTTGAACATGCATGTAACGTGGATAGATAATTAGGTTTTTAAGTTGTCATGTTAAATTTTCATCTGATCTAATAGTTTAAGCTGACAGAAAGGGGTTGAATTTAATCATTTAACACAAACTTTTAGAACAGGTGAAAATTTATCACGATATCAGAGTGGAGATCCTGAGTTCGAGTGTGAAGAGGCATGTTAAGTGATTAAATTCACCTGCTCTTAATTTATAAGCTTAAGTTTTTAGAGCAAATGAAAATTTAATTATGAGAAGAAAAAAATTAACACATATACCGAGAGTTTATATCATATTACTACTTTCCATATTACTACTCTTTTATTTGTCCTGCTTTTACTATTAAATCTCTAACGGTCAACTGTTAAGAAAAATTAAATTCTTCTATAAAAATACATTTTTTGTAAATTTTTTTATAAATTAAACCATAAATGGATAAACTAAACCCTAAGGATACTTAATTAAATTTTGTTTTATTTTATTTTAAAAAAAAAACAGTTGACCGTTAACTTTAATCATTAAAAACTTAATCAAAACACTCTATAAAGTGGGTTCCGTAACACTTTATATCATTTTCAATTTTTATATATATATATATATATATATATATATATATATCTATGTGTGTGAGAGCT
>JAOXNR010000032.1:17923011-17943086 GCA_028571225.1 Parsonsia alboflavescens | reverse complement strand
GTTTTATAAAACTAAAATTCATCTAACATTGTTTAAAACATCAACAATCAAAAGCAAATATCGTGAAAACATAAAAAACTACATCAACATTAATAAAAAACATAAAAATTAAAATTTCGATACATTAATACTTTAAAAAAATTTAAGTCTTATTAGATAAAATAATTGGAACATAGAGTATTGTCAACGTAAAAATTATTGAACATGTTACAAAAGTTTAAAAATTAAATTTATCTATATTATACAAATATGAGATATTTATAAATATATTATTAAAATACACTTGAATAATATATTTATATTCATATGATCTTATTTATAAATGTATTATTAAAATATGCAGATATTATAAGAACAGGTGCATTTCCTTAAATTTTTTTTTAAAATTTTTTTGTAATGATAAACTCGTACAAGTTGATCGATTTTGATTTTGATCCGATTTTACACATTTATATGCCTAAACTCATGATTTTGACAACCATGATGTCACGAATGTCTGAATCAGATTTTTACACACACTTCGATTATTTCATAAGAACCTATAATTTATCAAAATTAAAGAATGCAAAAAAGATCGAGTAATCATTCCAAAGCTTTTGCAGACATCTCGACTATTTCATTAAAATGTATAACTTATCAAAATTAAAGAACAGAAAGACTGAGTAACCATTCCAAGTTGAGGAAGCTTGCCTTGGATTGGTTGTCACCTGCGGGGTTGGAGGAGGGGTAAGGTAGTATGAACCATATAGCTTGGATCTTAAAATGGATGATAGGGAGTGGGATTCCCATCCTCCTACTGTTTTTTGGAAATACAACTAGGGAACGTACATTCTTCAGTAACTCTAGTTAAGAGTTCAAATCATCCATGGCATTAGGAAGCAAGTAAAACTAGAAAGGTCAAGCGTGAACAAACTTTTGGTCAATCCCAAACAAGATCACCCTGAACCTGAAGTAGTAGTATCTCAGTTTCCTCCAATTGCACCTTGCAATGTTATCGGCAAAAAAACAAGAAGCTAAAAAGTCAAGAAACAAGAGGAAAGCCATTGACAAATAGGGATAAAGCAGCTATCAACAAGATGGAATAGAACTACCGCATGATCAAATGACAACACAGAAACCAGAATTCAGTGAAAAGAAAAAATCCATGAAAATATTCTTTTAGTGATTATTCAAACCCCCCAAAAGAATTTACAACTTTTTCACTTGTTCCCACAATGTAAGCAAGAGAGTAGTATCTCTGGTCTCAAGAAAAAAGCATCATGAAGTCTAAAGACTGCAATAAAACTCTGGCTATGTCGATAACAGCAGTACTCTGGGGCAATTTTTCAGTCACTAACTCTTTTTCTTCTTTTAAATCAAAACCTAAATTCAAGAATTAGACCTGACATAAGATCATCACTGACACCTAACACCAGATCACACTCTTTACACCTCTCTACACCCCTCTTCTCTCAACTAATGTTACATTTATATACACCGCCCAACAGCAGTCCAATAGCAGAGTACCTCAACTGCACCTGTAAAATGGCCTACCAAACTGCAAATCCAAACTGACAGACAGCATTATTATACACAGATGTTTTCTACCTTCAGGGCAGAATGTACAGTGCTGTGGACTGAGCATACACTGGAACTAAGACTCCCCTACTAACTAAATCAAAATTCCTACCTTCCAGAATGTAATTTCATCTTTTTATAGCTGGGAAACAACTTCAAGCATTGCTTGGTGCAAGAAGACGGTTAGTAGGCCGTACTGAACTATTCAAAGCAGCATTGATCCGACTAAAAACTACTTTCAACGGTACGCAAGCTATCGAAGGGCCCTTGAGCTTCTCCACCATGGGTTTCTTGTCTACATCAGTTTGCTTCTGTGAACCAGTAAGTGAAGACAATTTTCGGATTTTTTTGGACAAAATCCCATTTTTCCTTGATTTTGGGGATTTAGTGGGTGAGACATGTGGTTGGAATGTGTGATGCTTGGCTAGCATTCTTCCGCTCGCACTTGTCCTCTTCTCGTAAACCATATCAATACCTTGTAATGCGGAGCAATCTTCACCCAGATCATCATCCAAATCAAAGCTGCTGCTATAGCATTCGAAGTTACTCAATAGAGTATCACAAAAGCCATCGTCCAACACCTCAACGGTAAGTGGGTGACCAATAATTGGCCGGCCATTTAATTTGCTCATGAGAGAAATATATGGAACATGATGAGGACGATAGCTTGCTTTCACCTCCACATTAACATCATACAAGGAAGAATCAGAAATGTGGTGACGTAGAGAAAAATCCGCTGGGTCATATTTTGGATTTACAGTAAAACGAGACTGACGATAGGGCAGTAACCTTTGAGGTAATTCTGCTGTAGAGGCCCTTCCTTGAGGTTCCTTTTGGGACCTGCCCCAACCTCTGTACTCGTCTACTTGAATTTCAGTGACAATTCTTGACTTAACCCGATATGAGCTGTTTGAGGCAAGGCACCTGCCAATGTATACATCGGATTCCTCGTCTACATCCACAGATCTTGATTCCTGTTTTTTGTTCTTGCTTAGGTGTCTAGAGTTCCTCTTCCCCTTTAACTGCCACTCCGAAGCACCTTTCTCCATCATCTGGTTGATAGTATTCATTTCAGCAGTTCCAGAACTTGTAGAACCAGACTCATGAAGCTCCTCATTCCCCAAAGACACAGTTTCAACTTGACTGCTTTGGCTAGACTGTGCTCCGGCCCCAATTTGTGGCTTTTGAGATGCTGATAGAAGAACAACAAAAATATCAGCTGTACGATTTTAAACTGTGTTATTTCTTTTGTAAATAAAGATGTAAAATGGTTTATCAGGAACAATAAACATTTAAAGAAACAAATATCAATCATTTAAAAATTATTCCATAAAGTAAAAGAGGAAAAGGCAACAGATTTAGAAACAGATTCCCATTTGAACACATGAAAGAGAAACCAAAATAGATGGGATCAATATTTATGAAAGGATTATTATGCATCCCACAGATCCGAAAGAATCAAGCCTTAAGTAACAATACAATGAAGAATTTGCGAGTGTGGGTAGGGAAATTAACATAGGGATACGGTAACAGAATCAAGAATCAGAACCAATCATAGGAACATGAAATAAAAACATGTATAAGAGACCAAAAAAAGGGGAAAAATGCTTTCCGATGATGAATACCTGCAGAATGCTTTTCTTCGTCAATGAGAGGTACGTCAAATAACCTGTCAGAAGAACCATTTTCTGGGTTACCCGACATGCTGGATATTTCATTTTCTTTCTGTTTAAATTTGGCAAGGGATGCATCACAAACATGTTCAGATGCATTAATTGATGTTCCATTTTCACATGAAATTCCAGTACTGTCAGAAGCACCAGGGGGATATGTTCCAGTTGGACTGGGAAGTTGTTCACACATAACAGGCACAGACACCATCACTGTACTCTCTAGAACCTTTGTTAAAGGGCGGCGACGGTTTTTCCTTTTGAGGAATTCTTGAACGTGAGCAACTTGAGATCTCTTCCTTTTTAGTGATGACACCACACCCATCCCAAGATCCTCAAGGCCTCTCATGCGCTTGCTACCTTCAGTTCCATCATCCTCTGAATCATTTGGAGTTCTTCGTCGCCTCCCTTGAGGAGATTGCTCCTTAGCAGCACCATTATGATCTGGCTCCTCAAATGACACACCTGACTGAGACAGCTCCAGCTCAGAATCAGAATCAGAATCAGAATCTGAACCAGAATCAGAGTCATCTCCGGAACTACTACTTACATCTTCCTCTACTTCTTCAGAATTTTCATGACCATGTACTGAATTAGGTGATTTCTCAATGTTATCATCAGGTTCCCCATCTTTACTGTCCATTTTTGTAAAGAAATCTGGATGATCTTTCCCTAGACGAGCACTTTCAAGTTCTAGGGCATGAAGAATGGCATCTTCTCTTCGAGCATATTTCACTACCTTCTTAGAAGAATTAGCTGCTGAAGCCTTTGCTTTCTCAATGCATTCGTCATACTCCCCACAGCGAAAAGCTTTCACTCGTTTTGACTTCTCCAAATTGTACCAGTCCCTGCATCAAAATCTAGGTAAATAGATGGCAAACTCCAAATATATTTATAGAATCTGAAAAATAAGATGATTCTGAATTCCCTAACCATAAAGCAACTAGATTCATGGAATAGAATGGGATGAAATAAAAAGACACATTCTTGGGAAGCATTCAGTAAAGATAAACCAGAGTGCAGGTAATTATTAGTCCGAGAATATGATACGGAGAGGAAAAGGGAGAGACATGAAAAGGGAGAGAAACGAAGAGGGAGAGAAAAGAAAAGGGAAAGTTCAAGACCCAAAAATAAGAATTGCAGCAATTTTGAAGACATTGCATTTACACGAAAAGATTAATTGTGAAGCAAAGCTTCAATTGTGTGTCCAGGAAACATCGGTACCCCCAAATATGACTCAACAACCTTCATGTCTTTAAACAGATAGTGGTATCTAACACTTCAAGGCCATGCAATTATGACATTCACATCTCATTAAGCAGGCAGTGCTTTCCTTTCCTTATCTTCCCGAATTGGGAGGAAAACATTATGCACACTGGCCAAAACCCCAATTTTCTTCTGATTCTCCCCCATCCATCTCTTTTCCAAATTGCAAAGGTAAGGTAATCATGTTTTTTTTCTTCTCAAACAAGTTCTCAGGACAGCTAATCAGCAAAGCTACAACAAAAGAAACAATGCATCATCTTACGAAGCAACAATGGTGATGAAAAAGTCACAACTACATTTAAATAAGATTACTAGCCAACAAATCTACTCTTGCTCAAGTATTCAAGAAGCAAGCACCAAAAAAAAATTCCTCAATGAGGGAAAAACTACAGAATAATAACAGTTAGTGAGATGGAGTAGCCTCCCCTGAGACGGATACCCCAACTCATTTATAATGTGAAAACCATAGTTGTGATTGTTAACTTGAAAACAATACTTGCGGAAGGTTATTTCATGCTGAAAATAATGCCCTTAACTGTCTCCTTGATGCTGAGGGAAATTCTAGACTACTGAGGATACCAGCCAGAATGAGTTCCATACAAATTTTCAGGTGAAAGAAGTCTGTAACTCCTTCCAAGTTCTCAAGAATGACAAGTTTTAAGATCAAAGAAGCAGGTATAAATACTAGCCTTCAGGCATGACAAAGTAAAATGCAGACTCTGACCATCAAGACAAAAGAGTGTCTTGAAAATATAACACAACAAAGGTAAATGTCTGATCTCCTGAGTCCTGAATGCTTCCTCAAACACATTGCACATAGAAGTGTAAGAACTACATTATCTAGCAACCTCCAGAAATAAGTACATCATGTACACATAAGAATGACATCAGATTAGCATAGCGGTGGGTCATGAGAAGTGATAAACCTTTAAAAAAAAGAGGAAAATAGACAAAACCCTATTTGCAAAACGCTGAGCATTACAGAAACGAAGAAAAGCATCAATAGAAGCAAAAGGAATACTCCAAAAGCCATCAGAGATATTAACTCAATTTAAAAACACTAACCAATAACCCAAATAACAAGGATTCATACTTACACACTTGCATCCTCTCTGCCTAGGAGCTTAACAGGAGTGCCTGATCTTGGAGAAACCAAACAGCTCTCCGGAAGCTCTTCTGGACCAAGAATCCTACCCGGCCACCACGACCCGTTCCTCCTACGGACCCAAACCAAGCCGCCCACCGACGCATCAATGCCTTTATTGCTGGCTTCACCAGAACTCCCCATCTCCCAAAACAGAAAACAGAGAACGAAAGCAAAATAAAAAATTACCCAAAAGCCAATCTCAACCTACCATTTCTTAGCGCACCTAAACCTTCAGGAACATCAAAAACCTTCCTCAACCTCGAAATGCACCTCGTTTTTATTTCTGACAAAGTTGGACAGCAAGAAAAAGTTATCCAAATAAAATCTTACATGCAACTCAAAACCCACAAGGCAACAATTTCATCCAAAAATACTCAACCCAAAACAGAAAACAGATCAGAAAGCCCAAAAAAAAAGAAATAATACCAACAGAAGCAGACTGAAGGGTTTATGGAAGAAAAGACAGATCTGAAAAACAAGGAAAACCAATGAATTTTTTCTTTGCTAAATGAAAACTTTTCGTAACTTCCTTTCCCCGTGTTTTTAAAATTCTTTTCTTGATAAAAGTTATTTTGAAAGAATACTTGGAAAACCCATTTTTCCTTACTCCTGAATTAGTTTAACTGAACCTTTTTCCTGATATGAAAAAAAGATTTTCTCCTTAACCATAATGGCTTCAGTTTCAGAACCAGTTCAAGACACATGAGAAAAAGGGAGGAAAAGAAGAGCGGTGCCGATGATGAAGAAAGAAGTAGTGAGAAGAGCGGGTTCTGTATAAGAATTGGATCGGACGTACCTTTTGGTATCTTTTTTGCCGAGAGAGAGAGGAGAGAGTGTTCCTCCCAGAGGTGAGAAACAAAACAGAGTGTGTGGGATTTTGTGGATTATTGGAATAATTTATTTTTGAAGTGGTGTGAGAAGAGAGAAACCTAAAAATAAAATTGGTGCTGAGATTGGGCACAGCAGGCCGCAACGTAGGTTTCTAGATGGACCCACTTATGCTCTTAGGGGTCCCACACGATGAAGTTGGTGAATTTTGATGGACGGTTGTGATGATTCGAATTTAAGGTCTTATGGTAGTTTCCGTGTGGGTGAGTATTCCAGGAGAAGAAAGGTGGTTCCCTATGTGTCCCTGATAGTGCTCGTGCGGTCTGCTTCTTCAGGCTGGCTTGGCAACTCCCGTATCATAGTCAGAAAAGGTACCGCAGAAGGAGAAAAGGAGAGAACCGAAGCATCCATGACTGGTAATTATGCAAAAAAATGAATCTTGTTGATAGAGTTCTTGAATTTTTAGCTGTTCCAAGTGTTCTTTTCAGTTACTATTTTGTTTTACAATTTTCTGACAAAAGCTTCTGAATTTGGAGAAATTGTTCTGGGTGGATTGGAGTTTCTGCTGAAGTTGGGTTATCTGTTATAACGGAGTTGGTTTTCTATATGAATCAGCAGACACTCGATACCTTGGCAAATCAGATGTTGAATTTTTATATGATTATTTAATTATTAGGGTTAATTAGCATCTCCAATTATTTGCATAAGAATTCCGGCTTTCTAAAACGTTATACTTGTGCAATGCTTCTTGTCGACGGCGCACCAGTGGGAAAAGGGAGAACTTTGAGTAAATTATACTAGTGAAAGGGGATTTCTTAAAGTCGCTTGATATGAAGTTGTTGTTAGTGTTTTTTTAATCTGTAGCTAACGGGAAAGTCTGGTTGTTGATGCAAGTTTTCTATTTTTCTCTTTTTCCTCTGGGGGAAGGTCCGGGAAGCGACTGTGGTTACTTATCCATGCCTCATGTGCCTTGGGATAACATCCATAGAGAAGAGCCTCCCTCTGAGAATTTTGATTCGCTAATGCTTGGCTATATCTAACATTTGTCTCCCAGAGCCATATATATGGCAGGGAAGTCTCGCTTGATATATCAGTTTTTTGGTTAATTTATCAACTGCTTTACAAGCTTATGACTATATTCTTACTAAAGCCTCAAGACAGATTATCTGCAGGATCAGGAGATGGAAATCGAAGCCCTGGAGGCAATACTTATGGATGATTTCAAAGGTCTGTGAAATCTTTTCTTTCCATATTGATCTTGATTTCTTCGTTATATCTTTTGTGGTCTGAATCTTTATCGTTTAATCAGTTCTAGTGAATTCCTTATACCAGAAATTCACTCAAGTGAAAGTGGGCTAAACACTTCAAATCGATGCTTTCAGATAACGTTGTCTCCTCAGGTAATGCTGTCTTCAATGGCATTGCTTATTGTTGAGCAGTTCTGTATATAAACAATGTATGCATATTAGCACCAGTATTAATTACGCTAACAAGCTTCGTAACAAATTGAAGGTTGCAGGAATTAAGTTTAGTGGTAATATGTACTTTTCTCACATGTGATTTTGTTGAAATATGATGGAGTGAATATTCTGTAGCTTATTATTATGTTGTGCATATATTTTGTTACAAAAAGGCCTTATTAATGGTCTTGCTCTGTATTGACAGGATGATGATGCAGAGGAATCAAACTCAAATTCTCCAGGTTTTTTCATTAATTATCCTCTGTTCTTTAAAGAGCTTTTGTGCAAGTTGTTTCACATTGTAACTGTTTTCGCTACTAACAGTGTTTTCAAATTCTTGTCGCAGTTCAACTGGCTTTGATTTTCTCACACACGGAAAGATATCCTGATGAACCTCCACTTTTGAATGTGAGGAGGTAATGATGATCTTTTTCATCATGTTGAGGAGTGGAAACTTTTATCTATGTTCGTCAACTGCTTCATCTCTTTGCTGTTTCCATCTATGATGATACTTTCTTATAACTGAGACCCCCACCATTTAATCATTGATTTCTATTTGCAGTTTGAAAGGAATTCAAACAGGAGATGTTGCTGCTTTGAAACAAAAGCTTGAACAAGAGGTATATATAAATATATATATATATATATATATATATATATTCCTGCTTTCTTCAATTACTTTCAGTCATTCACATATTTGTTTTTTTGTGTTTTATTATGGTGAAGCTTCATAAGTGTCTTCTAAGAAATAACCATATGCAAACAGGCTTCATTGTGCTTTCATTAGAGATGTTTGTGGAACTGAAATAATTAGAATTCAAAATATATTGATTTTTTTTATCCTATATTTTATTCCCCTGTTTATATATGAATTCCAAATACTTTTCAGGCTTCAGATAACCTAGGTATGGCCATGATCTACACGTTAGTTACATCAGCCAAGGAATGGCTCTCAGAAAGTTTTGCTCAAGATAAATTTACAGAAAATGCCATAGAAGATGAGGCAGAGAAAGATGAGGTATGGTTCTCTGATTTAAAATATGATCTGCAATTCATTTATTGACTTTCTGAATAAGCTTTATGCCACTTTTTTAAGCTTGTTGCTGTCATTTATTGTTCCCTTTGGCTGGATCTCATGGGTTGTGTTTCCCATTGCGACCTTTTGGCTTTGAGAAGCTGGAATTTATCATCTTGAATTTGTAGTTATCATGTTGGACAATAGATGTGTACTGTAGTCTCATTTTTTGTTTTTTCTATACACACACACATATATTAACTGGTCTTGCTAAGGTATGGTACACTACGAATTCCTAATCATATGTTTTGGTACTTGTGTAAGTAGTGGTAAGTAGAGGCTAAGGGAGAAGAATAACAGAGTAATGTGGCAGCAAGCTACATACTGAACTGTTGAATGCAAAATAATGGTTGGTCAATGTATAGCCTACCAAAGCAAGTAACAAGATCTTATTTTTTTAAATTGAAGGACTGTTGGGGTGGTGCCCAAATTTGAAGTGAGAAAAAAGTGAAACAAGAAATTTTAGAAAAGACCGAAATTCCCGGAATAATATTGGATAGGAAAGTCATATCAAAATTAAAAATTTACCGGTGAAATATCTAACAGAAATTCTAGGATCATATATGGTTTTTCCACAAGTGTTCCCATCTTCTAAAAGATTGTACAACTTTTAACATTCATTATATAAAAAATTATAATTTTGCAGCTTAAAAGACAATTTTCTAATTTTGTGAGTCAGAACTCTTAATTGTTTGTGCACTAAACTTCATCACTGATTCTGAATATTTAAGAATTTGTCATGTCACCTAAATGTTTCTATTTCTACAGATAGTTGTACCACATGGAGAACCCGTTACTGTTGAGACATTTTTGGCCTGGAGAGAAAGATTTGAAGCAGAATTAGCCCTAGAAAGAGCCAAGTAAGTTTCACAAGCAGCAGCCTGAAAGGTGCATGATTTGTTTGCCTTTTGAGCAAAGTGTCTTCCAGACAGATGAAAAAATTATCAGCTTAATGCAGTTTGTGCTTGTTTGGCATTTCTAATTTGAAGTACCCCTTTGTCAAATGCATCAAGCATGTAAAAAAATCCTATTTGGCTTATTGCCAAAAAGTGCAACAGCTGTTCTAACATCATATCAAATAAAAAGTGGCTTACATAAAGGACTACATGACTAGCTTCTAAATCCAGATAAAAGAAGCATGAAATGATTCTGATGTCTTTTAACATAATCATTTCTCTTCTCTTAGGCTAATTCCTGATGCAGCACTTGCAGCACCCAAGGAAAAGAAGTTGTCAGGCAGGCAGTGGTTTGAAAGTGGAAGAGCTTCTACGGTATTCAGCCGTCCTATTTTTGTTACTTTCTTTGATTATGATCTTATATTTGAACATTGGGCTAAATAAGGATTCATTGGCACCACCACAATTATTTTAGAATTTCAGATAAATTCTTTTCAAATATGCTTCCTTCACATGGTGAAGATTGATGTAAAATTCTTGCATTAAAAAGGTTGACTTTAAGCTCCAGGTTGAAACTTCAAATCAAGTCTCTGTTGAATCACCACTTTGATCTTTGGGGCATTTGAGGACTAGAAATAAAACAAATGGCTAACTTTCTTTCACTGATTCCTTTGTGGTTGGTTTTCTTCAAATATCCTTGTCCGTGGCCACCGGGGGGGGGGATGAGTTGGGTGTTAAAAACTGATGAGTTCTTTTGGCTGATGTTATTTGGTCTGAATAACTTATAAACAAGAGAACGAAAAAGTCTGAGAATTGTCTATATGCATCCTGTTTCACATGAATGAACAGTTATGTTTTTTTTTGGTCATTTCCTACATGAATTGGCAATGATTGATCTTCTGGATAGAAAATATTGTGAATTTATTTAAAAGTGCAATCTGATCTGATGATTCTTTTTTTTTTTGTTTCCTCTGCAGAAAGGTGCCGCATTGGTTGATGATGATTCTGAGGACGGTGAGGAAGATATTGATTTTGATGATGAAGACTTTGAAGGTGAGTGTTTCTTTGCTGCATTTCTTCATTTTCTTTTTTTGCCACATATTGTTCATGGTATTTTCTTCTTACTGAAAGATGATGAAGAAGATATGCTGGAACATTATTTAGCTGAGAAGTCGGACACATCTTCTCATTCTTCAAGGAGAGTCTAGGCAATCATGTAATATGTGTGGTGGTTCTTGTTGAGGCCATTATGGTGAGATTTGCATTCATCAATTCAGCAGGGCCTTAACAGATGTTGTAATGATTGCTATAGAAATCATCCGGTAGAGTTGGGTTTCAGCCAGGAGAATTTTTTGCACGAAACCTGTTTTTGTTGAACATGTTCCCTCTTGGTTGTTAAGGGCTTCATGTTTGTGGAACAAATCTAATTCGATTCTTCTATTCAAGAGTTCTTGCATGGTCATCATGTGCTTTTCTTCTCATTGAATTCTGCTATATACCTGAAACATCAAATCAGGCTTAGTCATGTTGTTGGTCATGACTAAGCTTGACTCAATTTGATGCAATTTCTACAATGGTCTAAGCAGGGGCATTAAGAGCACATATTTCCATAATTTTCCTGAGCTGGAAAATTATTCTTTTAAGGCTATTCTCTCAGGGGAACATATTTGGAAGGTTTTCTTTTTCATAATAGTGTGCAGTTTAATACAGATTCTATATGAGTAGAACTGCAGAAAAGTTGTGCATGATCAATAGATAGCTTTTACACCCTTAGCTTTTACGCCCTTTTCATCACCATCTTTTGGGACATAGGCTACTGCGCTTGTTAATCTCTTGAGCCTCTGTGAGAAACTTGGTAAGACTTTTCCGGATTGAACCCTTGATAGATGGCAGCCAATTGAATCTAAGTACCAGCCGCTTCTTCCCTTGAAGCCAACAATTTGACCTCCTTCCATGGGAAGAGAAAATGGTGTTCCTTCTTCAACTCCATAGGGTCCCAACGTTCGCCGGTTGGTCTTGAACGTGAGTGATCGGATTACTGGACTGCCACCATAAACCACCGGAGAAATGTAGCCATTGACACTTATCAAGTATTCTTCTGGAAATTGAAGCTTGATCTACAATACAAAGCAAAAGTGAAACTCAGTTTCCATTTTTGATTGCCCATGATAATGCTTATAATCAAGAAAAGAATGAGAAAATCTCATGACTTGAGACAAAGTGGTAAGTAGCTTTCTATCATTCTTTCCTAATCCTTCTTATCATTGTCTCCTTACATTGATTATTTTGATCTATCAAAATATCATTGTTTATCACCAAACCAACAAAATCGATCTTGGGACAAAATGGTAAGTAACTTTCTATCATTTCTTTCCTAATCCTTCTTATCATCATCTTTGAACATTGATCATTTCGATTTATCAAAATATCACTGTTTATCACCAAACTAATAAGATTTTTGGTCTATCGAAGTATTACTGTTTACCACCAAATCAACAAGATTTGACGGAAAAGAATAAGCATACCTCTGAAGTTTTACTACCCCCAACACCTCCATGTTTTTCTCCCATCAGGGGCCTTCCATTCTTATCATAAACCACTTTAATGGAGTCAATACAACGGGCATGGACAAGGGTAATTTCTCTGACTCCGTTATAGCTGCCATCATCCCATGCAGAGCCACCATTTCCTCCCCATGGCCCAACTGCTATTCTTTTCTTTTTTTCATTATTCACACCTTCCTTTCAAGATTGCCAAACGCAAGAAAAGCATCAAGAGTAAGTTACTAAAGGTAACAAAAACATTATGAATAAATAATACCTTTTCTGCATAGAATAGAAGTAGCCAAGATCAAGTAGGAAAATTCAAAAGCCTGTAGATTTAGAGGAAAGAAAATGCATACCATCTTGAGCCAGAAACTATAAGGGCAGTTGCTTCATACAAATGGCTAGGTGTAAAAGCCCATAATATAGGGAAGAAAGGGCACCTGATTGGGATCCTCATATAGGCAAAGGTTCTCAAGGCATGGCATCTGATACCATTTGCTTTGTAGCACCACTTTTTCACTAGAATTTAGAATTTGATTCTAGGGGTCAGCAAATTGCCAACTTCTGAAGATGAGGAGAATATTCAGCTTGCAATGATCCATAAAGCATCAGATGCAAACAAAAATTATAGAAATAAAAAAAAAAGAAGAAGAAGCTTTTCTTTCTTTAATTCTGGGTCGTCCAGTAAAAAACAATACATGTTTCCAAAATATCATTACGTATTCTTTTATGATACTTCTACTTCCTAAAAGCAATCTCATCCATGATTAAGAGTTGATTAAGAGGTCATGAATTCAACATAAAAGCAACCAAATAATGTAGGGTTGCATCTAGCAATATCGATCAAATTAGTTCAGATATTAGCTCAAAATATGTATATAAATATATATATATATATATGTATATATATATATATTTATTTATTTATTTATTTATATGCATCATTTTAATGAGTCTCTCTAGATCTCATTTTGTTTTGAATTGTCTAAAATTGAATATTTTATCTCCTAAAGTTGTTAAAAATTTTACAAAGAAATTGTCATTGCAAAATTAAAAATGAAATCATTCAAACTTTTTTCTTAAAATTTTACAAATTAAAAATTAAAAATTTAATTTTGGACAGAGAGAGTAAGATTATCATTTTATATTTAATTAAAAGAGAAAGAAAACTATAATTACAAATAAACAAGAAATTTAAGTTTTAATTTAGTGGTCTCATAACTTTCTGTCTGATCTTCTTCATGTCACAGTGCCTTTAGGCATATAGCTTAATGGTAAACTTGGTAATTGGTATAATGTCAGTCTTATCTCTGAACGTAGGGTGTGAATTCGATTCTTATCAAGTTCAAGGATTGACTTGTTGCCCGATTCTCTCTAAATCCCACCGAGACATATCCCTTAATTTACAATTTCCACGTAACCTAGGTTCGGGAGTGTGTGATACTCTTATTTTGATCGAATTCACTATTTTTTTTTCTCTCGTCCTCTCATGGTCCAACCATGGAAAACATTGACTCTAACCATCTCCGTTTTAGATGTCGCCGTTGAACTCCAACTTTCCATAAAACTTTGGGCCTTTCCCTAATTTCTCACATACTGGTCCTAAATCGACGTTTAAGCAATTACTATATTCAATTGGATTTAGTTATACTACATATCCATTTAACTAATTATGTAGTCATTAAAGTTATCACTTTTTTCTGTTTAATCATTTAAGTATTAAAATTAATCAATTTAATCATTATATTTTGGATTTTCAAATAATTTAGGCATTTTACGGTGCATTTATGAAAATTTTAACCATTTTATGGTGGTCTAGTTTAATAATAATTACGAATATAATCATTCTTCATTAATAATATCCCGTGATTTTCCATATCACAAAAAAAATTTCATATTAGTTAAGAGAATCTTTCATTTTATCCATTTCTTCTTTTATATAATTTTTTATTAACACATTATTTGAATGATGTAAAATAAAAGTTTACATTTAATTTAATTGATAAGGAAATTTTCAGTGACATGTCAACCTGTATGATATTGTCAAAGAGGATTGATTACATTTGTGATGGTTATTTGGTTAAAAAACAATAGAGTGGTTAAAATGTCTTAAAATGTAAAGTATAATGGTTAAATTGACTAATTTTGCATTCAATGATCAAACTAAAAAAAACGACAAATTCAATGGCCACACTATTAGTTAAACCCATCTGGTCTAGCACTTCTTCAATTATTTAATATATTCTAAAAAATATTATTGCATCATCAAAACCATTGTAAATTTTTTACTCTATTAGTCAGATCTTTACTATTCTCTAAAAATGTATCTATCATCAATTCTATTTTAGAAACTCATGAATCAACTTTAATAATCTCTAATAAATGGTATGGTAATTCTTTTTTTATTTTTTATCACTAGGTGAATTATTTGTGTCTTGTACGAAATCTTTATGAATTGAATTAAATTAACATTTATGACGTGATTTTCTCTCATAAACCTATTTTGAGTTATTCTTTAATATTTAATTATCTTTAGAGGACAAAATCAGATTAAATGTTTCATTGTAGATTCATTCCCTTCAAAAATATTTTTTAGTAGCATTTGTTTGAGGCCTTTTAGTCAGAATGGTCTCACATTGTTGAATCCCTTTTGTTTTTTTTTTTCAGTCATTAAGGTCTCATATTAATTTATGGACAACCATTAAAACCCACACCATCCAATTCCAATCATTTTCATGGCGGTGCCGATCACCATATTAGTTTCACTGTCTGGAGAAATTTCTCATATGTAATGTAAATATTTTTGGACTAATGTAATCTAAAATAGTTACCCGTATAAAAGCAAAACCATAGCCGAGCATAAAATCAGTGTAGGAGGAAACATCATACTGGAACTTCCTGAGAGGGGAGCCAAAATAGGTGTTGATAATGTCATTGTTGCCCGTTACCAAAACATTGAAGCTATTTTGCCATATTGTGGTTGTTCTTTCTTCTCCGGCAATCTCTTTGAGCCTCGATACATATTCTTGGAACAAATCTAGTTGCTTTGATGATGATAAAACATTCTGAAAAATCAAAATGATTGTTAATTAGTAATAGTTTTGAGATAAACTTGAATGTATGAAGAATGAAAATTTGTAAGCTTTTTGTGGGAAAAAGAATGAGTATCGCAACTTGAGATGTAAGTGGATCAAATTCTCCTGATCCAGAAGCAAAGTTTACCCCGTTAAGAGGATCTTCTGGTTGCAAATTTGGATCTAAATAGGCTGGAGAAAGTTCTTTGATTCCCAATTCTTTCACTGAATGTGATCGGTGCCGCCATGAAAATGGTCGGAATAGGGTGGTGTGGACTTTGATGGTTGCTCATAAATTGATATGAGACCTTAATGGTTGAAAAAAACATAAAGAATCCAACAATATTTTGGTCCAAACATGTGAGACCATTTTGGCTAAAAGCCCTTTGTTTAATTAAAAATAGGACTTTTAGTCTATTTTGTCCCACTTGCTTGGATCAATCTATAATATGATCCCATAAGTTTTTTTTAGCCATTATGGTCCCTCAATATTTTATGGGCAGCTTTTATGGTCCCAACTATTATTTTCCAACAAAATACTAGTCGTAACTAGTCATTTTTTCAGCACAAGATAATATTTTTGGGGAAAAGTTGTCAATACCATCCTTTTTGCTCAAAATCTAACTAATCCCTTTTTTTTTAATAAAAAAAGAAGAAGAAATCCAAATAAATTAATGGACAACCAAAATTCATTCACAACCCCTGGGTTGGTTGGATTTTGAATAGTAAGAATGAGATGAACAATTTTTTCATTGAAAAGTTATCCCATACTAGTAAAATGCCCGATTTCAAAGGATGTTTTGTAAGAAAAAATGATAATTAAGACCAAAATAACTATCCATAATAGGTTGAAAGACCATAATGACTGTCATAATATATTAAGGGACCACAACAATTAAAAAAGACTAGTGAGATCATATTATTATTTGGTCCAAACACATAGGACCAAATAGATTAAAAGCCCTTATTAAAAATATTGTTATGATTGTATAATAAATGTGCCACGATATCAATATGAAAAGACTAGTTTGTAAAAATTTACTTTGAATTATCTTTAATCATTTATCAAAGAAGATAATTGTTTAAAAGTTTGAATTGTAAATCCATCCTCTAGAGATTTTTTACCACACAAATAATTAGAACGATAAAATTTATCAAGATTTAGTTCCATGATTCACTGATGAGTAATTAGCAGGTGTTATTTCATTTCAAAGGCGGCTGTGACATCTTTTATTGGCATATATCAAGTCAAAGAAGCAAGGCAAGGTAAGGCTGTTGATCCGCAATAAGCTGCCCGCACTCATAAAACAGCTCCACGGAGTTCATATTTCACTCTGTAACCTGTTTTCATACTCAAGAATTTTGTCACCTTTTCCTCGTTGTTGAAATCTGTTACATTCAAATACCCGAAATTCTCTACTATGGTACCATTTGATATCGACCGACTACTGTTTCTTGAGCCGATATAAAGGCCCATTTCGAGAAACTTTTCTAGATTCTCTCTTCTCGTAAACTTGGCTGTCAATTAGTAAATCAATTCATAGGTCAATTTGTGGAAGAGAGAAAAAATATAGAATCATGGGTTTCTGCAAATGGGTTCTCATGATTTTGACTTTGTTGATGATCTTTCCTGTAGGTTTTTCTTCAGAAGTAGTCTCTGAAATTTCTTCAAATTTCCTTAATTTTGCTAAGAAAGCTGAGATCTTTGATTGGATAGTTAGTATTAGGCGAAAGATTCATGAGAACCCAGAATTGGGATATGAAGAATTTGAGACCAGTAAGCTTATCCGGGAGGAATTGGATAAGATGGGGATTCCCTACAAGTATCCGGTGGCTGTTACTGGTGTTCTTGGATTCATTGGGTCAGGGGAGCCTCCTTTTGTAGCAATAAGGGCGGATATGGATGCTCTTCCCGTGCAGGTTTGAAAAACTCTTTTCTTGTCCCCTATTCGTTCCGGATTTTTTTAATTGTTTCCGTTATTCGTTTTGGGTTTTTGAATGGTTAGATTTTACTGGATTTTCTTTACTTATTGATCGTGATCACACATCTATGAGGTTTTCTGAGTTTTGGAGAGCTGTCGCTTCCCTAGGCTTCATTTATTTGTTGGCAAGGTGTTGAAAGATCTCTTGTTTTATAGGAAATGCTGGAGTGGAAGCACAAGAGCAAAAATCCTGGCAAAATGCATGCTTGTGGTCATGATGCACATGTCGCAATGCTGCTTGGTGCTGCCAAGATTCTTCAAGAGCAACGTCAAATATTGAAGGTTTGTTTCTTGGCATTCGTAGCTGGTCAACTTGAATATTAATGGATTTCCTTAATGTAGTTCTCTGTTTCTAACGGTTTGTGTTTCAGTGGCACCTTGTTTCACTCTCACCTTATACTTTATTACATTTTTATCTTTAAAATTTAAGACCGGGTTTTAGGAGGAATAGTTTGTAAATCACTCTATTTTCTAATGATCCCCGCAGTAATATCATCAACTAGGTTTAGGTTTTTTTTGTTGTCCGAAAGACTTGGCTTTGCTTGCACAGCATAGGACATCCTAGTGTTTAACTGGCTGATGATTGAAGATAGCAACTCAGAAAGGAGAAGTGGCTGAATCGTTCATGCTTGTCGAAGTCAGTAGTCCTTCACATGTTTTTTATGTTCTAATTTCTGTAGTGTTGTCTGGTAAATCATTTGATTGATGCAGCTACATTTATTCCCAAGTTCTTGTTCTTACTTTCTTCTGCTGGCATAGAATCGATAATAAGCATTTGTTTGCTGGAAAGTTTTGGGTGCTTTATTCCTCTGGTTCTCTCTGTCATTAGTAGTAAAATCCTTGGCTGACATTTTCCAATTAGGTATATGTTTCTGAAGTATAATGGAGAACTTGGTAAAAGAGTTCAGTTAAATCGTGATGTTTGGTTATCACGCACCCTAGGGTAACTGTTGTGGGCATTTATTGATCCTTCTAGTTCTTTGCTCTCTTTACTAGTTGAACTATCTTCATCATTATTAACACTCACTTGAGTTTGTTATCTAAATATCCTTAAATAAATATCCTTAAATAAATATCCTTTATCAGGTTTGGATGCTTATGATCTTACCCATAGTGGAAACTGGAAATCTTAACATTTCTGTTTTTTGGCAGGGAACTGTTGTTCTTGTCTTCCAACCTGCTGAGGAAGGAGGTGGTGGGGCAAAGAAAATGGTAGATGAAGGAGCACTAGCAAATGTCGAGGCCATCTTTGGTATCCATGTTAGACCTGACTTACCTATTGGTGAAGTTTCATCAAGACCTGGCCCTATCTTGGCTGGTAGTGGCTTTTTTGAAGCTGTAATTAGTGGTAAAGGGGGCCATGCTGCTATTCCTCAGCAGTCTATAGATCCAATATTAGCAGCATCAAACGTGATTGTGAGCTTACAGCATCTAGTTTCTCGAGAAGCTGATCCTCTCGACTCTCAGGTTGCTCTCTCTCTCTCTCTCTCTCTCTCTCTCTCTCTGCATGTGTGGTATGTTGTGAAACCATAAATGCTGATGACAGATGGAAAGTATACACCGTACTTAGTTAAGGCTTTTGTACTTTCAAACTTTATTAGAGAAATCAAAACCATCAGTTTTTAAATCCTTTCTTCTTGTAGTCATGCGTTGAGGTTCAACAATAAAGTGAGATTTATTTGATAGAAAAAGTTTCGTGGAGCTGAAAGAATCAGCAATCTAGTTACAAGGGTAAGTTCGAAACCTTGGGGAGGCTTGGCAAATTCCATTCCCTGAGGTACTTTATTCTTTTTTTCTGGCTTGGTAAGTTGATCTAATTAGAAATTTCTTTTAACCAATGTGCTCTGCCATTGTATTTGATCCATCCTTGGTAACCAGATTGCCTCGACCCTTCAATTTTGAAGTGAATATCTATGTTATTTATCCTTTGACCTCTTCTGCATGCAAGCAAGCTGGCTTGCCTAATCTCTCAGTAGCATATATACATGGCAGTGAGAACTATTAGATAATAAAATTTCTGTGTCCTTTTCCTTTTTCTGTTTTCACATTCTTGTCTTCACGGGAACAATCATAACTTAGTTATGGTCCTCTGTGGTATTCCTCTTATCAGTTTGGAAAAACCTAACTTTTGGAAAGTTCCTTTCACCATATTGATTAGTATTAACTCTCTACTTTTAATTGAATGTCTGGCTTTCCTTAATGAATCTGTTGACTTAAACATAAATCCACATGCACAGGTAGTCACAGTTGGAAAATTTCAAGGAGGTGGTGCTTTTAATGTTATCCCTGATTATGTTACCATAGGTGGCACTTTTCGAGCTTTTTCAAAGGAAAGCTTCTTGCAGCTCAAGCAGCGGATTGAAGAGGTAATTGGAATTTGAATCATTGAATGATGCAGTGTTGTAGCTCCCATATGTAAGTGTGTTTAGCTGTTGTTTATCGGTTAGAATGGATTAGTAACTTCAAGATATCCACATTATCTTCTTGTCTCATGATCATCATCTTCTCTTTACTGTGGATGCACTGCCATGTGAATATATCCTTTTGGAGGGGGGGGGGGGGGGGGGGGGGGGG
>JAOXNR010000032.1:17899619-17914862 GCA_028571225.1 Parsonsia alboflavescens | reverse complement strand
ATTAAAAGAATTTAAAAAATTATTATTTCAAAAAATGAAAATATAAATTACAAATAATGGGAAAAAAATGTATTGGTATTGAAAAGAAAGCGGTAGTTGAACGAAAAGAATAATTTTAGAAGAAAAATAAAAATAAAAATAATCAGAAGAAAAATAAAAATAAAAAAAATTCAAAATGATACTTGTGGGAATCGAACCCTGGACTACTTCAACAAAAATCAAGCATTCTACCACCGAGCTAAAACTACACATTACAATAGTTGAAGCCTGTAATAGTAAAACAACCGTCGATTAACCGACAGTTTTTTCTTATAATCCAACTAAAGCCAACCCAAGTATAATTCGGTTCGATTTCAAATCGAACCATTAACCGAAAAATTCAATCCATCTCAAACCGTTTCACGTCGGATCGAGTCGGTTCGGGTTAACCGACCCGCTGCTCACCCCTAATTAATATATTATATTTCGAAAGATATTATAATTAATTTAACTTAATTTTGGGTTGGGCTGTGGGCAAATTCCTGGATAACATGCAACGGCTTTTAAGAGATCTGGTAGAAAGAACGCATTAGCCAATGCAAAGAGGACGCATTGATTAAAAATGCCACAGCCATTCGTCAGTTAATCCTGCTCCATATATCGCCTTTGCCAGAGCAGAATGGCAGCGCCACCTTCCGTGGGCAGTCTCCGGCTTCTTCGGCGTCGTCTATGGCTGCATAACCTCCATACTATCCAACATCCATCATCTCCCCTATCTACTCTTGCTTCACTCTCCTCTTCTTCACTTTCTCCTACTGAAGAATCATCCGATAACAATGAAGTACACACTACACCGAGCACCACGAACACAGAAACAGCTGCTAAACCCTATAGTAACAGAAATGCTCATGGTAAGAAGACTCCTTATTTTCCGAAGCGAGGGGAGAGCTTAGAGTTGGTATGTGAATCCCTAGCTTTCAAAGGCAAAGGCGTGTGCAAGGTTGCTGATACAGGGTTCGTCGTCATGTGTGATCGTGCTCTTCCAGGCGAACGATTTATTGGCCGGGTTGTGCGAAAAAAGGATAATTACGCTGAGGTGATTAAATTCAACTTTGTTTAGTTCTTTGCTTTTTCATCTTTTATTTGTTTATTATTTCTTGAGGAGAAACATTCTCTTTTGTCTCGATAAATTATGAACATGGGGTACTTGTTTGAGTGTGTAATTAATGAAGTTAATGCCATTGATAATATATTTCCAGTGACTTTTTGTCTTCTGGTTTTAATTGCTTCTTGAATTGTTATGTTCTGATTTTCGATGGGACAGGGATCAAATATGAGTACTATATGTACGTGTTTTTGCCTTTCTTTTTTCCCCCCAGTGAATACGACTTAAACAAAACTCATGATGTCAACCATGATTTTAATAGGTGATTAAGATGAAGACAATAATCCCTCACTGGGACTATGTGGAAGCTCCATGTGATTATGCTAGCTATTGTGGAGGTTGTAAAACTCAGAATTTGCGGTATGAAGCTCAAATCAAGGTCAAGGAGCAACAAGTTCGTGAATTGGTCATCCATGTAGGCAAGTTTTCTGATAAAGATCTCAATTCCAACAGCACCATGAAGCCCATTGTTCCTTGTGACATCCAATTCCATTACAGGAACAAGGTCAATATAATAGCTTATCATGGTTAAAACAATGGCATCCGTCCAATTACATTTCAACATATGTGTTGAGTTGAATTTATCATGTGAAATTTCTTAACTGCAGTAGCAGCAGTGATGCAGACTTCTTATGATTAATGAATTACTTAACTGAAGAAAAGATCATCTTATCGTACAAGTACCTATTTTAATATTGTTCTTCTTTTCCCTTTCAACCTAGACTAATTACTTCAACAGGACAATATCAAAAGTTACTTTTTACCTGATAAATCCCAGAAGTCCATGTCTTATTGGGTAGGAAACTTACAACATGAATGATCCCACTACATCAGGAATTCAGCTACAACTAGCATTTTCAATTGGTTCATTTTTCAGCATTTGTCCACAAGTCCAACCTTCTAGAGAGTCAGTTCATTATTTATCTGACCTCGGCGAGATGCTTCTTAGTTCCTCAGTTTCGGAGAGCAAGTGGTCTCTGAAACTTGCATCTTTTATTCTTTTATTAGTAGCTAGTGTTTTGAATAGTCAGTGTCACAAGTCATCAGACTAGAAGGGATCTCCATTTGTGGTATTGATCAATTTTATTTCATCTCTATCCCTTTCCTCCTATGATTATGCAGATGGAGTTCTCTTTTGGACCTAAGAATTGGGTACCTGCAGAGTTGCTAGAAGAAAAAAACTATGGCTCCGAATCCAATAACTATGCTTTGGGACTTCATGTTCCTGGATTTTTTGATAAGATTTTAAATGTGAACAAATGTTTATTGCAGAGTGAACCAGCAAACAAGGTATGCTGTAACAATTACTTAAAGTGAGGAATTACTTATTTTCTCCAAATGTTCCTGTTCCTATTCCATTTTCAATTTTAATTTACTTGCTGAAATTGTTGACTTAACAAATAGTTTATCAACTCTAAAGTGGAACTTGTCCTTTGATATGTTAGCTTCCTTTCTTGTTTAAATCATATTCCTGAGTTTAGGTTCTTGCGGCTGTGCAAGATCTGTGGATTGACCCACTATCTGGCCTCACTCCGTACGATGCTCGCTCTCATATTGGCTTTCTAAAGCATCTTGTTCTGAGAACTGGGAGGTATACTTCAGTTCTTGTATGATAAGACTTAACTTCTAGATTTGGCATTGTCTTGATATTCTTGTATGAAGGATATTCTATTTGCATGTGGGAGAGAACATTACAATCCCCAAGAAGCTCCTATGTGTATTGGAAAACTGAGTGGCAGCAGGTCCAGTAAAATGTCCAAGTATTCAGATTGGGTTCTCTTAGACCCATTTGGAACCTCCAAATTCTAATTCTATATTATGTTCTCTTATATCTTCTCTGCTCATGGTTTAAGAATTGTTTTTCCTCCCTGTCCAAAAAGGCATTTCAATCTGGTAAATGTTGCATGCTATGAAGAAATTTATCTAATGCGATCACAAATCCTAAAAGCTGTTGAATTCTTCCAATTCAGGGATGTTGATTCCGGCCAGCCTGAGCTTATGGTCAATTTTGTGACTTCTTCCTACCAACCAGAATTGTTGAACCCTGTTGTTGAGAAAGTAGCAAGAATACCTGAGGTGGTGAGTAAATTTGTATTTCTAACTTTTATTACTGATTTTTATGCATTTACGAACATTTCTGATGAACAAATTCTAGAAGCTCTGATCAAATTTGGAGAAACAGGGAGAAAGTTGTTCATAAGATGTTATGGGATACATTTCTCTATACCTGTTGTGACTCCCCTGTTAATCTAAACGCAATCCATTTTGATAAGGAATTGGTAGCGGAGTGTTGTTTGTTTGATAAGATTTGCAATGAACTGTGTCGTAGTAATGTTTAGTCTAGTAGTGTGAGTTTTCAATTTTCTGTTGGATGAGGTTTGTATTTATTTATGTTTTAATAGCATATCCTTCACCGAATTATCATATTATTCCTTAAACAGGTAAGCATCATGAACAATGTGAATACTTCTGTTGGCAACACATCTGCCGGGGAAGAGGAATACAAATTGCATGGGAAACCCACCATTACAGAGGTTTTAAGAGGAACCACATTTCAGATATCTGCGAATTCTTTTTTCCAGACAAATACACATCAGGTATGGTGAAATCCTTGATTCATCATCATCAAAAAGAATTGTTACCGTTCCCTCCATTACACTACCTAAAAGTTCGCACATTTTTCCTGCTGGTAATTCATACGAGAGGAATATTTTTTTTTTTTTTTGCAGGCAGAGATTTTGTACAAACTGATCGAGGACTGTGCCAATCTTACCGGAGATGGCTCTGAAATTGTTCTTGACCTGTTCTGTGGGACAGGAACCATTGGTCTCACACTAGCGAAAAGGTAAAAGTCCCTCCAGAATTAAGTTAGTATTATGAAATCTAACTATTTTGTATCTGCAATTCATTTAGTCAGGGTAAAGGCATTTTGTTCTGCAATCTACCTATTATCTGTTCCTAATTCTCTTCATCAGGGTAAGGCATGTCTATGGCTATGAGGTAGTAAAACAAGCCATCTCAGATGCACATCGAAATGCTGAATTGAATGGGATTTCTAATGCAACATTTATAGAAGGGGATCTCAATAAAATCGGCAAAAACTTTGGACAAGATTTTCCTAAGCCAGATATAGTCATTTCAGGTAATTTCTTATATTTCTGTTGCTATTTTCTGTCTGAAGGATGAGGTGTTGCTTTCTCCACCATATCTGATATCTTTTTATCCAATGATTGCACTAATTTTCTCATGCAGATCCAAACCGGCCTGGAATGCATCTTAAATTGATTAAGTTCTTGCTAAAACTCAAGGCAAAACGCCTCATATACGTTTCATGCAATCCTGCTACATGTGCCCGTGACCTTGATTACCTTTGTCATGGCATTGTAAGTATTGTTCATTTTTTTTTCTGGTAGTGTTATTCAAACCTTTTTAGTTGTTTCATCCCTTCCGTTCCTTTCTTCTGCAGGTGGATCAAAATATAGAAGGATGTTACAAACTAAGTAGCTTGCAGCCAATTGACATGTTTCCTCACACTCCTCATATTGAATGTGTTTGCTTGCTGGAGCTAGTTTAAACTGCGCAGCCATACTCACTGATGCTGACACAAAAATCAATGTTCAAATAGTTAAGACATCGGTTCCCTTATCCACACGCCAGCCCCCCACCCCCCCTCCCCTCTTTTTTTGCCTCAGAAGTCTGGAGTTGCAGGGCTGTCTACTCAACCTTAAGTGATTAGTTTAGTAATTCTTTTTTGAAGATTTCTCAAAGATACTCTGATTCTAGACACTCTCCTGGAAAGGGTTCTTGTAAAGTATCTTCATCTTCCTCAAATTTCTTTCTTACAACAAACCAAGTACCAGCAATGAACATGGTGATCATTGTCAAGATCACAGATGAACATATTAAGAAATATATACCTTAAATTTGTCAAGAAATTAACAAAACTCAAATAAAAGAAGTACATATTATTATGAAAATTAAAAATAAAACGTATGTCATCCTTAACAAAAGCTTGCAACATGCTCTACTGGCCGCGGTTAGTTTCTACCGTTGTCAATGAACAATTCATCATAAAAGACATGGTCCATAACAAAAAGAACCCGCATAGGAACATGTGTCACATTCTCAACATGATCAAGAAAGAAGCTCTTCATCCTTGTCAATTCTTCTTCATCCATTTCAAATTTAATTACACTTTAACTTCTGCCAAGCAATACCGGCAGCAATGGTGATCATTGTTCTGATCATAGATGAACTAGAAACAAACCATCAAGAACGAGGTACCAAAACCCATATAAGATAAGTGACCTAAGTGGGGAAAAAGGAAGAAAAAAGGCAAACACAGTAGTTTCTTTATAAAATAGAAAGACTCTTTTCATGACTAAAAATCTATACCTCAAGTTGGGCAAGGGTTTTTTTTTTTAAAAATTTTTTTTCGGGGGAGGGATATGCTGCAGGGCTCAAACCCGAGACCTTCCGCAGCGGATACCAAGCGGGTTTGCCACTGGAGCAACCCCCACTCAGTCAAGTTGGGCAAGGGTTATTTCCGCTGAATATGGAAGATGACCAGGACTCGGTTCAAGTTGATAAACTTTCAACTCGTGGAGACAGCCAAACAAGATACTCCACAATATCCATAAACGGAAACTCCTTCATCTTTGACTGACAAAAGACCAAATTCCTTGTACAACAAAAGAGAGATGCAAAGTTGTCACTGTCCTTTCAAATAAGGACCTACAAGTATAAGACACTAATTAAACTCTTGTGTTGAACAAAGAAATGCAAGCAACTTAACCTTTTCTAGCGGAGCCCTTAAGTTTACAGTGTTGAAATTATTAAAATATTTAAGAAAATTTGCCTCCACATCTTCTCCAAGATCAACATCCAGTTTAGAAAAGTCAAGTTCAACTTTCAACAGATTTGAAGCATTCAACAGCACAAATGTTGGCAGAGAACGTCCGGCCGTGAAAATTTTTTTTCTCAAGAGTAGGAGCAGTGTCCTCAACCTCCACTAGATTTTCTAATTCAAGTAGCTTCAGATTCTTGAGAGTATCACTTGAGATCTTGATACTCTTCAATCTGAGAGAAGAACCAACAGTCAAGTCCTCAAGGAAAGGACAGTAAGAAAGAAAGAATTGGAGCCACTCCTCATCCATGAATCGACCGATACAAGTCAGTGTCCTTAAACCAGGACATGAAACATTTAAACGTTCTAATGTGGGTTTTAATGCGGGTAGGAGGGAAATCATCTTGAGAACCGAAGTTCTGGTGCAGCAATCTCAATCTTCTCCAAAGAGTTCACGAAAGAGCTTCAGTTTAAGCAATCCAGTTATATGAATATATTTTATCCCTGCGGAACTAAATAATTTCAGGTCCTCCAATAAAGGGCAACCAATAACTATTTTTTCCAGAATGTCATCATGCATGCCAACAGCAAATAACCGCAGTTTCTGCAAAGATGGGAACTCTATATCGGGGGATGACCAAGAATCTAAGCAAAAGGAGCTCAAAGATAGCACCTTTAATGATTTCGCTAAAAGAATGCTTGAAGGCAATGGTTGACGAAATCTATAACCGGAGATACTCAGATACAACTCCCTAAGGCAGCTTCTTGCTGCACAGGACATCCATCTCTTAACTTTAGATTCTAAATGATATTCTCGGAATCCTTGTCTTCTAGAGAGTTGATGATCTATAATTTGAAGACGGAGACTCACGATGCTGCTTCGTTCGAGTATAATTCTGTCTGCAGCATTTAGTAAATTCTTGTTCCTTTTCATTCTCCGGAAATGAAGACGCCTTTTTGAAGTATGGAAACAGGGCTTCATAAATTCATTACCAAAATTGAGGAAAGGGAGCGGGTTCCAGAGGTTGCTCCAACTCTTGGACAAAACGCTTGTTTGGGCTGCCTCTACGATCGGTAAGAAAGAAAGAATGCTGTGCAGAATCGTTTCCAGACACTCAGATATCTGACTTGTGGAAATGGTGGTCTCTTCGTTCGCCATCAATATTTATAGATTCAGCAACAGTAAAAAAGAAAAATATCATAGGTATAGTTTTTACGGATTTAGGTGCATTAGTTTTTACGGATTTCGGTTATTAAATATATTAAAAAGATAAAAAAAAAGTTTAAATGATCCCTAGGAGTAAAAATATTAAAAAAGAAAGATTGAAAATTATTTTTTGAAGAAAATAAATAATAATAAAAATAAGTAAAATATTCATCAAATTACCAATAATATCTTATGTGAGAAAAAAAAAGTATTTTAAAATAATTTATAAACAAAGACGGAGGAAGATTATTAATAAAAATTTAACTGTAAACTCCACAAATATGAAAAGATTTATGTTGAAAAGAAAAAAACAGTTGTTCGTGACATGTTTTAGAATAGCAGAAATATATGGTAAGAGTTTACAGGAAGTACACAGAAAGTGTGAAGGAATGCACATTTCGAAACATTTTGTATTCGACTTAGTTATGCTGCTGCCTTTCTTCCTGTAGAGACTTGAAGATTCGAGCAGCCGATTCACATGCTAACTTGGGATTGTGAGGAACAACCTTAATCACTTGTATTCTCTGCATCTCCGTTGTGTTTCTAGGCATTTTCTTGGGCATGCATACTCCTTGAAATGGAGAATCTATAGGAAAAAGTGAGAGCACTCCATCTCCTTGAACTCTCTTATCAGAGCTACAAACCTCATTACCATGGGCATGACCCCCTTTTGAAGCTGGTAAACATACCGGCATGGCATATGGCTGGAACCGGGTGGAATCTCTGTCAATTCTACTCAAGCTCAGCGGCACCAATCCACGGCCACCATAAACAGGTGCAATGCAGTCTAACATTGGAGGACAAGGTCCTGTATAGGGCTTGTAAACAAGTCCTTCCGAAGGTGATCTTACAGGGACTAACCACTGGTTACCTTGACTGAAATACCATGGTCCTAGTCTGCCATCAGAGGAGAAAGGCGAGGACGCTGAGGGGGGTCCTCCTGAACATGGCCTCAGAGTGGATCTTGGAGTAGTATGTCCTTTCTGGGAATCACATTGGAAAGGAGGAGACGACGTTGGATGTGAATCCTCTGCTGCAGTTTTCGGTATCAAACCTGGTTTTTGAGAATCTAGTGTTGGTTTCACTGAGGAAGATGTTGGTTCTGGAATATTTTGAGTCAGCAGCCGCTTTACTGGAGAACATTTAGCTGGAGGATTGGTGGTGTTCTGCAGTATGACTTCAGACAACATTTCTGGTGATTTGGCAACCAAACGCTGTACCTATTTCAAGATTACCATGATATGAAAATGTTACATATCACAAAGACTATGATGTCAATATTAAAAGAAACAAATGTTAACTTACCTTTATTAGTCTATGTAATTCGAATATTTGAACTGCAAAGATTCGTTGCTGACTTGAAAATAGAAATAAACCAGAAAATTAGATAGAGATTCAGTATAATGAAGTAGAAAAGAATTATATTGATAAATAGAACAAAAGGGTGACTGCCAAGAGAAAAGAACCTGGAAAATATAGAAGAGAACTAGAGGTTCATATGAAAATTATGTGTGGGGATATGGGAGTTCCCAGAAGATTTTCTAGGCTTTCTTGTTCACGAAGTTCATAACTAATACAAAAAGCTGAAGTGCAGTATAAGGAGCATTCCATTTTATCTACAAAAGAAAGAAAGAGAAAGGATTGGAGCTCAAACTAAAGAGTTTACTATTTAGAAAATTTTTGAACTAAGACTTTGTAGAAGGAAATGAATTTAAGAAAGAAATGATTTTAAGTAATAGACTCTGGATACCAATGAAGCCAACTGGCCAAGTATCCATACCTTAATCAAGAAAAATTTTCAAGCATTGCGTAAAATTCTTTTTCAGCATCTGAAAAAACAAATATTAAATTACTGAAGTTGGAATCCAAACTAAAGTTTCCATACTAATCTCAAATTACTTTGAAGTACTCAAGCAACAGAACACAATACATCAGTGCATACACTGAAAAGAGGCACTTACTGTGCAATAGTTCTTCTTAATTTCCAGAATAGTTTTGGACCTATTATGCCAACAATGTTGTCAGGAGATAGGTTGAAACCGGATTTAACGTCCACCGCCATGGCACTTGAAATGGCAATGCTTCCTTTGGCATCTCCTACTTCTAGATCTTTATCTTGGGTGGGACATTCAATGATTTTCAGAGTCCAGTTATTTTCAACAGGATCTCCACTGGAACATGATGGACATTCCATTGTAGAAGCACTTCTTTTTCTTGAGAGCTTTTCTAGATCTTCAGATATACCATCAGTACTAGCTGTATTTTCTATTGACGTTCTGCACACTTTAGGTGATCGTTCCCCTGGATCATGTAATCTGACTTTCTCATTAACTCTAGTACCAGAATCAGATGTTGCATTTCTTGTTATATGATTTCTTGCCGCATCTGGTAAAAGTTTCTTAATAATTGCCAATGGAGATGGTGTTTCTGCATTCTCCTCTCTTATTTGAGAAACTTCATGGTTACCATCAGTCCAATTTCCTACATGCTTCCATGACTTGAGATCAAAACTTATCACCTCCTTCTTTCTTCCTCCAGAAGTAGTTTGATGCTTCCCAGAAGAGCTCAAACTTGAAGACGCTAGATTCTTGTTCTCCAACTTATCTCCATTGACACCACAATGTAATGTATTGTCCAATTTAGAAAAATATGGGAGTCTAGTATTATTTTCTTTACCAAGTTTCTTCATAGAGGAGTGCTCAAAGCTGCAGAAATTGAATGAATGAGACAAATGACAATCAGCTTTTATTTGAGTTTCAGTGTTGGCCAACCTTGTGTCAAAATTTTTCAAACTGGAAGAATAAGGATGACAATCCTCAGCCATTTCTGTAGGACCTGGCCGACTGCTGAACAAAGAAAATCTACTGTTCTGTGGGCAACCAACCTATGACAAGTGAAGAATTAGTTCGCATAAGTAGGTGTAAAAACTTCAAACTGAATAGACAGATTTTATTAGCTACTGTATTAATGAAATCTTGAAGTATCAACTATGCATAACATGTATGAAGATCTAGTAGTACCTTTTACGTTATGAAGATCATTCTTAGCATCAAATTTCTGTCAGTGTCACTATGGCAAAATGAACAACATAAGACCATCCACAAATACAAAGTGATGTGTCCCGAATTATTGAATCACTCGAATATACCATTAACAGATTTTCCAGCTCTTACACACTAGAGGTAATGGAGGAGGAGAAAAATGAATCAGATAATTAGAACGAGAAGGAAGCTCTGTCCTTGCACAGCCTGAAAATCTGATAATGGTATAATGTGAAGAATAAAAAGGCATCGAAGGGATGTGAAAACAAATACCTCCAGCAAGCCATATCGTAGAACATTACTAATGCATTTCCCTTAGTTCAATATCTGACTTTGACACAACAGGCTAGACAGTAAGAAAGTTGTGAACATATCTCGATATTGACATCAATGGCTTAAAAAGGTGAGGGAAATATATAAAATGCAGAACCTTTGATATGTTCTTGTATTTAGACCAGTTTCGTGTGTATAATCCTTACATATAACAACTAGAACAATTTTATAGTACATACTAAGAAACTCAGGTTAAGCCCAAGAATAACCTATTCAAAATGTTTAATGGGCTCACTAAGTTTCTAAACTCTCAATGAGAAAATATCAGACAAACGACAAGGAAAAAAATGCATAACGGCAACATATAATGCTGGAAGTCTTATCTCACGTGATTTTGAGATCCTGAAGGATTCAAGCTACTGTCATTGCTAAACTGAAGAGGCTGCGCTGATGTTGATCCAGAAGAAGGCCTTTGAGGGGGTACGCCAATCTCTTCACAAAGAGCCATTTTGTTCCTTGGTGGTGCCCTTGGCCCTCCCCCCTTCACCATGTCATGGATATGTAACCTTGGAAATAGAGGATCCATCTGCTTCTCTTCATCCTTCCCACTTCTCATTTTCCTCTGTCGTCGTATTTGTGTAAATGTCTCAACCAATATAATCCCCTTCTTCCAAAGACGAATGCTCTGATCAAAAACAGAACATGCAAGCTTCCTCCTTGAAATCAGTGCTTAAAGCCAATTTTACAGAAGACCCTGATCAACCCACCTCAAGAAAACTGTCCGGGCTGAAAATTACAAGCGAGAAAAATGAACACATGGACAGAAAAATCAACGGAACAAGGACTTTCCCTGCATTATTACTTTATCGGAAGAAAAGTAGAAAAGTTCAAATCTTTCTACAACAAATGGAATTCCTGAGCAGGGGAACTATTGAAAGTGTAGGAAAAAGTTCACAAGAATTAAAATCCCAGCTAAAAGGCAAACACAACTGAGAAGCAGGCCCATTCGGGAGTAAATAGAAATCGGTTAGCAAATTTCATACGCGCTGAAAATCAGGAAAACTCAGTAAACCAAATCTTTCACTGAATGAAAATTGAAAACCAGAAAATCAAGCAAAAATGAGCATGAAATGTGGCATTCAATCACAAAATATCGTGAGGTATAGAGAGAAAATAGAAAGAAGAAAGATGTACATGGAAAGGTGGACAAGGAAGATAGACCGAATCAGCAAGAGAAGAGGGTGACCTTAGAATCTCATGAGATCACACCAACATTTTTACATCGAAAAAGAAAAGAAGATAAAGAAAACAAATAAAAAAAAGAGCTATATATATATATAATAAATAAATAAAAACAAAATCGGCAAAATATGGGACGTTTAGCCAAGGCAACGGAAGTGAGGTGTCGTGAAGCAAAGAAGAAATGAGAAGTGACTGAGTCATTTTCTCTCTCTCCCAAACCATCGCAGAAACACATGCCGAAATAAGTGATCTTATAACAGCACATGTCCTACTTTAGTAAATTTGGCCACTCTTTTCTCCATAGATCTGTTAAAAAACTACTCCTTCAATCACTCTATAGTCATTCTAATTAATTTTTATATCATATTAATTATAAATTATTATTATTATTTATAATTTTTTTCTATAATATTTACAATCAATAACTTATATTTAATACCACCTCGTGACGTCAAAGAACGAGGAGGGAGTATCGTGACGTCAAAGACTACCAACTCGCTGGCTAAGCACCTGTTCAGGCTTACCACCACATTTCCTACTTTAGACACGGATGTAAAATATCTTGCATAATTTCAAATGGTTAAAATTTTAGTTTAATTTCTTGAATTTTGAAAAATATTTCGTTATTCTCACTTTTATTTAAAATTGGATATTTCTATTTCTTAACTTAATTTTTTTTTAAAATGATATTAGTATGCTAAACTTATGAATTGGAGAAAATAAGAGTTTTTAGCCCATTTGATTTCATATATTTGGACCATATTATAGTATGATCCCATGAGTTTTATTTTAGTCATTATGATCCATTAACATATTATAAATAATCATTATGATCACTAAACATAATATGAATAACTATTTTGATTTCAACTATCTTTTTTTTAGAAAAAACTCTTGAAAACCTGTCATTTTACTTATACGACATAATTTTTAGAGGCAAAATTATCTATTTCATTCCTGTTACTCAAAATCTAACTTACCCAAGGGTTGTAAATAAATTTTAGTTGTCCAGTTAATCATTTGGGTTTGTTTATCCAAATACATATAATTTTTTTTTTAAAGTGAATAGTTAGATTTTGACATTGAGGATAATATTGTCAAATTTTCTCCTAAAATATTATCATATGTCAATAAATGACTAATTACGACTTTATTGGAAAATAGTAATTGGGATCATAACGACTGTCCATAAAATGTTGAGGGATCATAATGATAAAAAAAAAATTAAAAAACTTTAATTTAAATATGTGAGATCAAATAGATTAAAAGCCCAAACATTTATTATTATTAATGTTAACTTAAAAATCCAAATAGATTTTTTAGCCAGTACTTAGTCTAAGAACTGAAAATCATCTAGAATTGTTGGGCCTTTAAAAAATCCGATTCCCGGGCCTTGTAAAATATTATGTCTTTTAATTTGATGATTGGACCTTCAGAAAATGGGCAATAGTATCTAGTGGTCTATATAGCCGTAGGCTTTTTTAAAAAGTTTACTGTTAACTCTAATAAACCCATTTTAGAGTACATCAGCGCTACCGGTGTTCCCATTCCTGATTTTTACGGAGTTTTGTTTTAATTTTTCAAATTAAAATTCAGTTTTAAAGAACAAATGAAAATAGTGTTAAAATTCTTATTCTTCTATTAAAATCAGTGCAGTTTTCGTTGAGGTACTTACTAGATATACATTCTCTAACGCCGAATTTAGGGTTTATCTGCTAGATTGATCGCAGCAGTTTATATGTTTTGGATCAATTTACGGAACATCTGAACGTGTATATGCAAAATTATGGTGGCAATCTATCTCCATTCGAAAATTGAAAATGTGTTTTCTTATAATCTATGAAGGATTACTACAATGATTCGAACTCATAATGTGAGTTTGATTGACACCTGCTCGAGCAAATTCGTTTGTTTCATCTGTATTTTTTCAAATATTATGTTTGCCTTGTACTGCAGTTATAAGCCTGAGATTTCCTTATACTGGCTTCTAAATTCTATTCGATTGATAATCGTAGTTCTTTGCATTTTTCATTTCCAGAATGATAATTATTCGTGTTTCTCCTTCTCAGGATCCTAAATTTTGGAAATATACACCTTTGTCTGAACTGATGATCCGTGCTGCTGTTGATGATGTCAGTTTTCTCCCGTATGTTTACTCTAAGATGATGGACTAGCTAAGCAAACAGTCCTTGTGGATACTTGCCCTTTGTGGAACACACTCTATTGCCGATGTATGTACGTTAATGGCTTTGAAAATAATGATCAACCACATGCCCTTTCCATTGCACTCGTTCTTTTGGCACTGCACTGAGGCCATTTTCACATTTGAAGTATGATTCTTACATTTCCCAGTGATGCTAAATTAATAAAGTTGTCCTGTATCACCATCAGTGATGTTATGTTCGAAGGTAAGACATTATTAGCATCTAATTGGGGATTTGATAGTGTAGTATCTTGGGGTGTATAGCTGACCAGAATAAGGTCTAAATTAAGACTGAGGACAATTGAATGACATGCCTACATGGATTTTGGAATAAGATCACCCAAATGCATGTGGGAGGATGGCAAAGGGAAGAGGCATATCTGACAGTTACACAAAATAGAGGGCAAATTTGTGATTTGAGACATTTTCGTGCTAAGGTTTAATGTAATAATGTCTTTATGCTCGATCTGTTCTAGTTGATATGCAGAACAATGAATGTAAGATTGCCTATCTGATTTTAGTAGTTTACTTGCCAAAAGTTTTCTAGTTTGACGATAAAGCCTAAAACTTTTCTTGGTAAAAAAATATGAATCTCTGTCCGTCACTGAAAGAATTCTTATTTCTTAAACATAGGCTCTGCATGATATAGCCTAACGACATGCATGTCAACTACTGGAGCATGCACTCAATCAACCACAACATTACTTTGTCCATATGAGCACTGCTAGAACTATTAATGTTGATTGCCTGTCATTCACACCTAATATTAATCTATACTCATTCTATTTGGTCAAATTGCATTTAACCAATTTGACAACTAAATACATCTTTAGGACTTCCCTACTTAGTCGTCATATAGGATTGGTTTTGAAACACTAGCTTTCAAGATGCAAATTAAAATTTTGAAATCTTGTGGACCATAAAAAAAAAATGGACCTTTTCACAGATGCTATCCTTGTACGAAAATGGTTAACTTCTGATAACTGCTGGGTGATTTACCGCTTTTGTGCTTCATAAATCTCAATCTGTTTCTTTTCTTGTAGTCATAATACAAGCTTCAGTGTCTATTCCCTTATAGTTTCTTCTATATCTAAAAGCATTATTTAATTCGTATGGATTAACTGGTTTTGGAGATATAATCTATTATATCAGACGGCTTCATTAAGGATGGAAATGATCTTGAACTAGTATAACTTCGTAAATTCTTACTACCAGTAAATTCTTTCTTACCTGTGGTTGGTCCGTGATTCATTAATTTCTTGTTGCTGTTAACTCCCTCAGTAAACT
>JAOXNR010000032.1:17876537-17899519 GCA_028571225.1 Parsonsia alboflavescens | reverse complement strand
TCTTAGCCTAGACTTGCCCTGTGCCTTGGATACCATGCTCTGCTAATGCTTCTCCATCACATATCAGGTTGTTAACTCGTATAACTTTGTAAATTCTTACTACCAGTAAATTCTTTCTTACCTGTGGTTGGTCCGTGATGCATTAATTTCCTGTTGCTGTTAACTCCCTCCGTAAGCTTCTTAGCCTAGACTTGCCCTGTGCCTTGGATACCATGCTCTGCTAATGCTTCTCCATCACATATCAGGTTGTTAACTTGTTACAGAAATAGGGACAAAACTTCGGGCAACTATTGAATCAGCTACAATAGAAATGTCCTTCATTCAAGGTAAAGTAAAGATTCTGAGTTGGATACTGCTTTTATTTTGTATTTTCTGATTAGAAACCCCGATGATCCATTTTTGTTTTTAAAAAAAAAGTCTATAAAATATACTTCCTCTTTTCGAAAATGAATGTTCACATTTTTATTTTAAGTTGTCCGAAAATAAATATCCCTTTTTCTAAATTAATTAAAATTTTGTTAAGAAAATGATATTATTGGGTTTAAAATGAATTGAGGGAATTAATTTTTTTAAAATTAATTTAAAATCAAAATGAAAATGAAAAATTCAATTAATAGTATAATTTTTTGCTTGTTAACTTATGCAAATACATCCAAAGATTGCGATTCGTGATCCCTGAGAATAACCGGCTTAGAATTCCGGGACTGTCACGGAGGCCTATCTTTGTTCCAGAAAAGTAGAGAACACACACAATAATTTGTTTGTGTGTGTATGCGACAACATTTAAGAGAAAGGGGGACTGTGACATCCTTTTGTACTCTCGTTGTTATTTGGTTTGCTAAGAAATGTTGTGTTCACGACAAAAAAAAAGGGGCCAATTTTGAAGGTATCCATCCCACTCCCAGCTTGGGAATTTCAGGAATAGTCACCAACGAAAATTGGAGATTCTAGAAAATGCATGGGAAAATGACAGGACATTGTGAAAGGGATAAATATAAAGCCATCCCTTTATTTCTCTCATTGACCTCTTTATCTGATTTTCCTATTAAGAAAATAAATTTAGGTACTTACAGTGTATATATACATTGCATGATCATGAAATGTCAACGTTGTTCCACAGTCTAAAATCCGGATGGTGGCCGGTGGAACTGTCGTTATGCCGACATCCCCATTTTCAATGGAGAGTCCATGAGGGAGGGAGGGAAGAAGGAGCTGAGATGGTTTGTCGGGGTCTTGGAACTCATTTCTTTCATGTTCTATTTGGTCCCCGCAGGCAAGTGATTAATGGCTCTCGTAATCCTATTCTCCTTGTTTTGTTTTCCCCTGCTCGACGTAAGATTTTGATTACGAAAGTATCTTCCTTGAGTTTTTTAACTAAACTCTTTATATGTATACATGGGTAGAATCCAAAGCAAAATTACATCAATCTCTTGTCGTGCATATCTTAAAGTCCCTACCTAGTATATGCTTCACTCAAAACCATCGAGAGAGGAATAGTTCTCTAGTGTATACCACACATTTGACCACATCTTCCATCATCATAATAATAGTTTTTGTACGATTGAAAATTAATCTTCTATGTTGATACCACATACTACCATAAAAACTCACATAGAGAGAAATTTGCATCCAAGTAATCCCATCATGGTTACTATTCACAACCCTGAAAGAATCAAACCTTCTCTAGGCAAAATTCCAAGTTGTTTGGATAAGATTAACCCTATATAAATAATAAGTATCAACCATATGGACATCTCCATGTTTTTTGAAAAATTGTGATTAGTTCAAAGGTTATGCAACATATGCATTAACTAATTTAGAAAATAACCTGTGATTTGAGACAAGTAATAAGTTATTTGTTAATATTTAAAAGAGAGATTGAGTTTGATTATTTTCTAAGACGTTATGTTGAAAAAATCATGGGTCAAGTTTAACCCCCTAAGTAAGAGATGCCTCAAATTGAATCCGGATTAGTCTCACTGGAATTGATGATATTGGATATTCAAGCAAAAAAAAAAAAAAAACTAATTCAGGAAAATTAAAAAATTACCATATAAAAGATTATATATGATATGTATTAAAAAGGTTATATATTACACAATTGGGTTCAATTCAGATGAAAAAATATATATAAGAATTGTTTTAGATTATTACGATTCAACTAAAAAACAAAGAAAGAAGAAATTTTCTAGCGAGACGAAGAAGGAAACCCAAGTTCATCGTGTGGCCGTCTTAGGAATAGTATATTCGGGTCGGATCAATGGGAGCCAATGGTCCCGTGAAGCTTACTTCTGGTTAATTATTTGGTTTTTCTTTTGGAAGAAAACATTGATTTGCATGTGAAGGGTGCCCATATAAAATATTGACTAGCCAATGGTTGGCTGCCATGTGTTCATAAGAGCATTGAAATCACGTGTCACTTCAGGTGGACGGATCAAGCAGCGATTGGGCCCAGGACCACGAGTTGGGTAAGATAATGAAGTAGGAACGTGGACCATGAGCTAAGCCGAGCCGGCATCGAATTGGCTAAAGATTTACTTCAAAAGTGACGGCCATCAAGCGGACAACTGACGTCCCGTTAAACATACCCGAATTATAACGCGGGAAGAGACCGGACGCATTTATGTCAGACTTGGACAGTCTAATTTGGATTACTTGTGTAATGGACCACTTTCTGTGGGCCAAATTGACATGTAGAAAATTGTACCATGGCAATTGAAGCCCATTAGAGAATTAGCCCAGGTTAACTGAACAGAGTGGAGAAGATCTTGGTTTATGAAACCGTTCAATCAAGTCCTCAAGTTTTCAAATAGTATTTCAATAAAGTAATTAAAAGTTTGTAATTTCTATTTTAAATGGTTCGTAATGAAATATTTCATTTTTTAAATTTTTTTTTTTTTTTTTTGAATTATGGGTGGTGAAAAATTGTCTGTCTTCAATTGTATTGTACTGTACAGTACGGCTCCTGAAGTGTACGGTGAAAACTCGGAGGTGGTAAGTTACATTTTTGTTTTGTCATTTTTTCGAAGCATTTACCTAACCTTGGATTTGTATTTGATTTTTGAAATCTCTCGGACACCGGCAGGGCACTGAGTGAACGAGTGATTTGACTATTTGCCACACACTGTCGCATCATGTAGTCTCTGATTAAATTCTTATTTAAACATCAAGTTTAACATTAAATTAAAATATTTTCTCTTATTCAATATTTTTATGGTAAAAATTTTAATTTTGTGGCTTAGATTTATTTTGGATGGAAAAAACCCCTTAAATTTCTATCTCAAAAGAAATTTTTTAATAAAAAAAAAAAAAAAGGAGAGAAAGGGAAAGTCCCTCCATTCATAGTTATGGTTATGTGACTAAAGAAAAGAAGTATTGCAGTTACGTCAGAATCAGACACATGTATGTCTGTATGTATGTATGTATGTACCTGCCCTGACTAAATCAGATGTCATCCCTAATCTTTTGTAAAGATTCACATTTTGGTGACGAAGTTAAGATCTATTTCTTCCATATTTGTATCCTTTCCTTTCTACTCTTTTCTCCTTTGGTATCAAATTGGGAATATATGCATTAGGTAAAACTTGATTGATTTGCAGTCAAAATTGTAAGGGCATAGATTTTGATCCTTCGAAATATCACAGTCTAGAACGGCATAGATATTAAGATTCTATTATGAGCAATTTGACTTGTAATTTTAGGATTATAAGTTATCCAATAATAAAATTTTGTTTAAATTGGTCTTATTTGATCCTTGTAATTAATAATCAATTATCAAAGTAAAAAATGACGTTAAATAAAATTTTTAATTCAAACAAAATTTTATATAAAGGAAATAAAAATTTCTTGATCCCATTTCGTAATTTGTTGTTAGAGATTAAAAAAGAAAAGAACTAAGGAATTGTGATTGGGAAGCCATTCACTGAGCTGTAACGAATGGGAGGCATGTGGATAAGACTGAGAATCCAGACCAGACGTGCTGCTTCTGCTAATTCTCTACTTACATTCGTGTGTGCCGGCACACCATCATCCCCAATAGAACCGCAGCAAGAGCAACGGTCGACTGCTATCTTCGGTCTGCTATTATTTCTATACATATGGTAATGTATGTCAAGAGCGTCACGGTGCACACATCTTATATAGCATTCCTATCAAGGGTTAGGTATATTCGAGTCATTTTTTTATATCAATTTTTGCTTCGTCACATAAAATAATATACATTATTCGATTTATATTTTTAATATTTTATTAATAAAATATATTTGCATCAATAAGGTTAGAGTTTTAGCGAATCAAACCTATAATTTGCAATATATAAGTTGCACCTCTGAACCACTCGATCACACATTTGGATGTATCTGCAAAAGCATACTTATATATTTATCATTGGTGATGTAGAAGAGGGTATAAAAGAAGGATTAGAAGACCCAGAATCCCTATTAAGTCTTTAACGATTAACTGCCAAGTTAAATTTTTTTATTTGAAGAAAAAATAAACTATTCTATAAAAAACTATTTCTTTTAGATGTATTTTTATAAATTAAAAAAGATATAGTAAACCTTAGTGATGCTTGATCAGATCTTATTTTTAAAAAAAAAACAGTTAGACTTAACGGTTGATCATTAGAGACTTAATCACTTCATAAAATGTCATTTTTAGCGTCCTATAACATTTTTAATATATTACCTTATCTAAAACAAGGAGGAATAATATTAATAATAATGGGTTTTATATAGCTAAGATGTGAAAAGACAAACTCCTAGGAGCAAGTGGCTGCTGCCGCCAACTCCTTTCTCGATCCTTCATTTCTTCTATCAGTCAATTATTTTCTCTCTGACTATTTTTGGTTTCTTGGCCCGTCTGCCTGCCTGTGCCAAAATTTTTGATAAATTTATTAATTATTTCATCCTCCCCACTACTTTTTTTTCTTTATTATTTTTTACACCCATCTATTCCCTAACCCTCCCTATACCTCTCTCATCGAGGATCAACGGTGACACTTCCACCAACCCTCAAACTCTCAATCTAACCTTCCATATATTTCTCTCCTGGAGGATCAAAAGTGATATTCCCACCTACCCTTAAAATTTCAAATTCGAAATCTCCCGATTCCAAATATTGTTGCTTATCACCAAGATGGCAAGATCTGCACTACTTTAATTCTTTCTTCATCATATAAAATTTCCTTTTAGCCATTCATAAGATCGGTTTTGCTGCGCGCTCCAACCGTTACCGTAACGGAATTCTAGCTACAGTGCTCATGCAGCCAACCAAGCGGAGTAAGAATTTCGTTACGATAACGGTTGGAGCGCGCATTAAGGCTCTCTCCGGAGCGTGCCTTAGCAAAACCGTATATATATATATATACGGTTTTGCTAAGGCATGCTCCAACCGTTACTGTAACGGAATTGTTGCTACAGTGCTCATGCAGCCAACCAAGCGGAGCAACAATTTCGTTACGGTAACGGTTAATGCTCCCTCCGGAGCACACCTTAGCAAATCCGATATATATATATATATACACACTTCGACTAGAGCGCACTCCACCGCTCACCTTAATACGCACTCTCGAAGACGCCATAACGGAAGAATGGAACATCAGGTTTAGCAACTAAACTGAAATAGCACCATTTTGCCTATTGAACAAAATAGAGAAAAATCTTTCTGACTCCTTCACAATTTGCTTGGTGAGCAGTCAGACAAAAAACTCTTCCTCACCTTCGAGTATTTTTCTTAGCCCGACAGAAATATATATTTCCTTCTGTCTAGAAATTCCTCTCTTGAGTCTCGAATCTCGAATCCCGAATCTCGAAATCCCTCACGTGTCTCGAAATCCCTCTCAAGTCTCGAATTCCGTTTCTCGAGTGCCGAATTCTGTTTCTCGAGTCTCGAATTCCGTTTCCTTCTGTTTCAAAATTCCTCTCTTGAGTCTCGAATCGCGAATCGCGAATTCCTTCCCTCTCGGATTCTCTTCTCTCCATCATGGAATCTCTCCGTCTCAAATCCTTCTTGGTTTGTCTCGAAACCCCTCTCGAGTCTCGAATTTCGTTTCTCTAGTCTCAAATTCATTATAGAAAGTGAAGGCATCCTCAATTGTAGAAAACTCTTAAGAGAGAAGTTTTTGGTGAGAGAGAAAAGTAGACTTTTCTCTTTTTCTTCAATTAGTATTTTTTCATTCAGTTTTCCGTCACGGAAACGGAAGGAGCCCTCCTTAGCAAAATTTTATATATATATATATATATATATTACCGATCTTTCAAGATTTCCTATTTCTCTACTTTTATATCATTTTTAAAAATCAATCTCCTCTGCTTCGTGCCTCAAATCCATTAATTCAAGAAAATTTAAAAATAAGGATCACAATAATATTTTTGTTAGTATTTTTTTATATTAATTATATTTCAAACTTAAAACCTTTCGATTTTAAAAGCTCTCCTTACCACCATGTAAGATTTGGACTTTTTGTTGGTGTACTTAGATAGTAAGTTGGTAAATCTGCTTAAGGGAATAATCAATCATGGATTGTATTCCATAAAGTGGTCAAAAAGTAGAGGTGAAAGTTAAAAAAAAAAAACAGAGTAAAAACAAAAGGAACAAAAGGGAAATAAATAAATAAATAAATAAAGAAAAAAAACTCATGATTAAAACTATGATTGAAGGAAAAGGTCCTTTGAAAGAGAGGAAAGGTAAAAATATGCTTGCAAAGGCCCAGAGACTCAGTTCAGTTTTCCATAAGCTTTACGGTGCGCGCGCATGTATTCTTGCAGATGCAGACTGACTACTGACCAAGAAAGAATAAACCAAAAGCCATAACCCAGAAGGAGGTCAGAAGTACTCAGAACAGAGCTCTCCTACATAGCTAACCCCCCAAAAAAACAAAAACAAAAAAACCCCATAAAATAAAAAGAAATTTGTTCATCCCCAAATCCCTCTTATTCCTCCTACGCCCCCCCACCCCCACCCCACCCCAAGGCAAAAAAAAAAAAAAAAAAAAAAGGAAAGAAAGCCCCCAATCCAGATTCAAAATTCTTTATTGAAATCTCATGCTTCCCATCTGCCAAAAAACATAAAATAGTAACCCTGATGACTCCACCGAACTGACCAAAAGCTTATCTTTCCCAAGATAAGATTATTCTATCCATTTGAAATTGAATATCTTAATTTAACTTGTATAATTTGAATAAAAAAAATTTTTAATTTAGTTCATTGACACGTTGTATTATCAATTTTTCTAATAAATTTTTATTAATTTAGGAAGTGAAAAATTTAATTTCGAATAATTTAAAATAAAATATGAAACATTTATTTCTGGATAGAGGGAATACAAAACAACAATTTTCTTTCTTCTTTTTATTAATACTTTACTTGTACAAGTACGACCCTTGTTTCCCCTCTTTGGAACATTATAATAATCCTATTATTTCCATTCTCCTTTTAATTTCAATCTTTCCTTCTTTCTATATATATAAATATACATATATAACCACTTCCAGCAGCCACCAAGACAGTTCCAAAATCAGCCCATAATACAATCCCTCACCATCACCAGCGTCAGTTCAAGAAAGAACATCAAAATTCTTCTTTATTTTCCACCGTAAGTATCAATCACTGATTACTTAAACCTTTTTTTGAATGATGATCACCCAGGTTCAAGAAATATGAATTGAAGCTGTTTCGATCGATCCCTGAAATACCGATTGTACCCTGCCCTGGTAGCGAGTACTATTCTTTTTTGGAATCAAGTTTGTACAAATTTGTCATTCTGTAAATCCTGTGCAACACTGCATGTTCCTCTGAGGGAGTACTGCTAGAGAGGAGCTGGATCTGCTGCACACATAGGTAAGCTTCCCATATAGCTTCTCTGATCTTTAGGAAAACTTCCAAATGATCCGAAACACAGTACATCTTTTGCTGATGCACATGTGGTAATTAAATGGGTTTTATTTTATTTTTTGAAATCACAGTGTTTCTGAAGGGCTATATTGTCATTTTCTTGAGTACCTTGTACAAGTTCAATGGATTGCTTGGATTGGGCTGCAGCAGCTGCTACACAACAAGTTGCTTCGGATACTATTAGTTCGGCTTCAATATGGCAGAATTCCCAACAGCAATTCCCGAAGCCAACCTTGATGGGGTCATCTTCGTCATTTGATATCTCTAATTGCTTCTCATTAATTCATGGCAGTAAAATTGGCATATCTGAAGATAATATTCTCCGTTCAACTCAAATCCTCCAGAAAGCAGATCCTATGTCCCATACCCAAATGTTCCAGCAGCAGCAGCATTTTGCCCCGGAAGAAATTACCATAAAATTTACCGATGATGATGATTATAATAATGCTACTGCTCCAGCAAGCAGTACTGGAGACCCCTTGACTGCTCCTGCCAATGAATTCATCATCAATCAAATGAACGGCATAACCCCAACGGGTTACGCCATGGCTGCAGTGGGAACTGCAGCGGAAGGAGTTGTCACTGCAGTCGGCGGCTGCAGCAGGTCAGTGGAATCTCTAGATTGTCTATTATCCGGGGCTAACAGCAACACGGACACATCCAACATTGAAGATGATGGTATTTCCATGATCTTCTCTGATTGCAAGAGCTTGTGGAGTTTCAGAGCTGTTTCATCATCTGGAGAATCTGCAGCCTGCGAAGACAGCTCGGCGGCCGACGCAAAGGAAAAGGAGATTAAAGATCACTCTATAGTCTCGAAAACGAAGAAAAGATCATGTACTGAAACCCTAATCAAACCATCTGGTCCTCAATACTTTGATCTTCTCCAGTCAGATAGTTCAACAGGGGCAGAAGATGGTAATTTCCAGCTCATTCAAGAAAATAATAATCCTCCAAAACCCAAAAGACCCAGATCAGAAAATAAGCTTCCTAGTTCCTCAAACATCAATTTTCAGCAGCTGAGTCCATCGGCATCATCCGGCTGCGCCGCTGCCGGATCAGAACCCGATTCCGAGGCCATTGCGCAAATGAAGGAGATGATTTATCGGGCAGCAGCATTCAGGCCAGTAAATTTTGGCATGGAAGTAGTGGAGAAGCCCAAGAGAAAAAACGTTAGAATATCAAGTGACCCACAAACAGTGGCTGCAAGACAAAGAAGGGAAAGAATAAGCGAAAGAATTAGGGTTTTGCAGAGACTAGTTCCCGGTGGGAGCAAAATGGACACAGCATCCATGCTAGATGAAGCTGCAAATTATCTCAAGTTCTTGAGGTCACAAGTTAAAGCTTTAGAAGCCCTGGGACAGCAGCAAAAGCGTGGTGAGGTAGCGGCCACAAATTTTCCGTTTCCTTCAATGCAATTCAACCACTCGTTTCCTATGCAATCCTGTTTTCCGCAGCTGCAGTTCATTAACTCGTGTATTAATTACCAACCCAAAAATTGAAAGGAAAAATTAAAAAAAGATCATCTTTTCTTTAAATTTTCACCTTATTTATTATTAACCCACCCCACAAAATGTTAACCAAGGATATGAAAGGAAAACAAAAGGGCATGAATTTTTTTTCCTCCCTTATTATGTGACAATTACAAGATGAATTAAGTATCTCCCTTGTCTTTAATTTTTTCCTTTTCTTTCCTTGTAACCCTTTTTTTTTTTTGGAGTTCTGTTTCTATTCATCATTGAATCATGATGATGAATCAGATCTTGAAGTTCATATATGCATTAATGCTTTAGCAAATATTCCAGATTTACTACGGTTTCTTCATCATTGCTTGTCTCTGAATCAATCATGCATAAAAATGGTTAATTAAAAAGTATAGCATCATCATTTTGAAATATTTCATTATTACTGTCATCATGAAACCCACCGTTCAAGAACACCACAAAAGGGTGAGAAAAGGCAAAGCCCTTCTGTTGTCATCATCATTTCACTCATGATAGAAGAATAATACTAAAATATAAGTACTCCAATTGTACTAAGAAGTTAAAACAAGGGCATGCGATAGTTAAGTTTGGGTTTACATGAATCTCTTTTGTCTATGGATATCCATAAGTCTCAAGCAGTAATGATGACCCTTATGATCAAGAATCAAGAACTATTTTGTTTATTTGGATTTCGTTCACAAGAGATTTTCTTCATGAACTAAAGAATTAAAAGGCAAGCATTCATTCCGGAAAACATATTACTATTAAACAAATTTTAACAATATTTGTTTCTAGTACTTCACTTATCTCGAAGATATTCTTCCTGAGAATTAATAATTTTAAATTTTATTATTAGATAAACAAAAATTCGAGTTAACCGAAGCACGAAAGAAACATTCTCTTCTTCTTAATACTTGTGATGAATGAATCCTAGTCAGTGGTTGTGTCTCCTAGATTCAATCCAAGGCGTGCCCCTTGATATATTCAACCTGCAGAAACCACCTTCTTATTGCTAAGCACATGTTATCTTATAATATTCCTCCTTCTTGTTCAGCCTTTAAATTATTTTATAATTAAATCTATAATGAGTGCATTATAATTATATAATCATTTGTAGAGTACTGCAAATCATGCACTTTCAATATTTTAAGCGCAAGGGTGAGGTCGGATCGGAAGTATAGTTTTCATGTCACGGATCGTATATTCGACTCGATCTTACTGCATATTTTAATCTCGATGAGTTACAGATTTTAACGAATAGTCAAGATGTCCGAGAACTGACTCGAACACAGCTAGATGAAAAAAGAAGACGAACATTATTTTCTTTAAATTTTATTTATAAAAAAAGAAGAAGTTCAAGAACCGAATGCTTGACGATATATGTTGATTTTGTGGGTTATTTGGCTTGTGTTGCAAGGGATTTGAATTTGACAATTTTGGGATTGGTTGAATTTGAATATTATTATTGCAAGGAGCAATTAGATGGATGCAGTTAGGATTCCTTACTAAAAATAGGAAATTTTCAGCTGTGAAAGAAACCAGAAATCTCAGCTGGATTTTTGGCCTCTTTGGGTTTTATTCATTTTATTTTATTTTTAAATTGACTGATATCTGTAGAAATCAATTATAGCGTGCGAATGTTAGAAATCACAATCACGATTAAATTTGACTTTCTCCGGACAGTTACGAATTTATAAATTATGATACACTGCTTTGATTTTTATTTATTATTATTATTATTATTTTTTTGGAGAAAAAATTGGGATATATGATCTCTCTATAATACATGACTTGTTCTATATATCTGTTTTTGGCAAACCAATTTGATCTCCTTTACGCTCTTCAACTTGCCCAAACTATCGTGTTCAAGATAGCAAATTGAAGAAAAAGTTTTTTTATATATATATATATAAATAAATAATAATAATAATAATTGTGGCATGGGAAGATCCATCTGGATAGCTGGCGCGGGCTGCTCCCTTCCTCTTTTTCTGTATTTTCTTTTATTATTATTATTTAATATTTTTCGATGTCTTTAGTCAGCATTTGTCTATCTCCAAATCATATTGGAAGACCAAAACAGATTGTTTTTAACTATGGATAGGGATTGGTGGGATTTAAATTCCATATCTATGGACCGTGAGTTCATCAATCCACCCCTAAGATATCCCTGAAGGGACATTGGAAATTTGTGGTGCTATGTCTAAAATACAACTCAATTGGATTTGTTCATGTTTTTATTTTTATTTTACCCTTTTGAATTTAATATATTTCTGGTAACTCTTTAAAATAAGGCAATTATATTTTAATAATTTATGTATAAGTATATTAATTATAAGGATAACTTAATTTAGAAAACTCCACTTCATCCTAACATATATACAATCAACTTTAAGAAATTAGTTTGTTAGTTTATTCAATCTTTATAACAATGGCAATTATTTCACAAAGAAATTAATTTAACACTTTGTTAGTTTATTCAGTCTTTATGACGATGGCAATTATTTCACAAAGAAACTAATTTAACACTCAAGGGCATGATTAAATGGTTCAGAAACAAGGCTTGTATAACGTAAGTTGTGATTTCGATAATTTAATTAAAAAAAAATGTTTTGATGATATAAAGTTATGCTCTAAATAGAAGGTTTTAATTCAAAGCTTGCCAAACTCATATATTCTCCCCCAAAGAATCATCCCTTCAAAAAGAGACACATATCTTCTTACCATCACAATCTCTACTTCACGTCGAGATGAGATATTTGGATATTAGGATAAGGATACTATCAAAAAGTAGCCGCCTTAAGGCTTTACTTGGCTAAGACCCAAGAATAAGGGCATGGGCCTAGTGCTGGGCATCGGAGTTGATCAGTGAAATGTAGGCCCATGAGGCAAAGCTCATCAAACAAACATGACCAGAAATTGTTCCATTTCTATGACCAATGTCCAATGGATCAGAAACTCTTTCGCCAACATTTCCAATTAATTGGAAATGAATAAGAAGAATTTTTCATTGATGATTGATAGACATAGATACAGATAAATTTTTTTGTGGTAATATAAATGAACTTTAGGCCTTCAAAATGGTGAAATAAGCCTATCCCCTGCAGTGATTTTTCAGAACAAAAAAGACTCTTTTAACAGTCAAAAGGAAGTCAGGGCTTAAGCCTATCAAACACTTTACTACTCTTTTTGGTGCCAACCATTTCTCCTTGCAGTTCTCTAGTGTCATCCCTGTAAAATTCTTGAACCACCTGGAAATCTTGGCTGCATTGAGTCTCAGGCAATTCGGCCGATCATTCTATCTTCCAAGCATAAAGGAAGAGGCAGAATGGTGAGGCTTTTGAATGGCTTATGGTAGAATAATATTGGCTTTCCTCACTGAAATCACTGCCAGCAGTACAAGCACTTCCTTCCTTGTCACTTTCAGCATCTTCTGGTGACCCAGGCTTGAAGATGAACAGACCGTGGCTTGATCCGGGAGGAGTGCAAAACAACCAAGCATGAACATCCCAGAAGACTTGTACAGGCTTCTTGTTAACCAGTACAGTTTCATTACCCCTGAATTTCCATTGTAAGTTCTTTATGTGAATCAAAACAATCCCATCAATGCTAATCCACATTTCAGGTTCTCTAGGACCTGAAGTTGAACTCTCCACGACAATGTCATGATCCTTCTTCCTGTGATCGAACTTGGCTCTAGTTGAAAACGACTTCTTGCCAAAAACATGCTCTTTCTTGAAGAACAATATGGCATCAACAAGGGCAGGTCTTGATTTCGTTCTCTTATATGCCTTTTTCTTGTAATCCCCTAATAGTAACACCACCTCGTCTTCTGAAACTAGAGCTACATAAAAATCACTGCATGGCTCTGGACCACCGGAAAATTTTGCCGATCGCAAATCCCAATAAGCATCTAGATGAATTCCATCAACCTGAAACGTCTTGTATCCTTTTTTGGCCCAAAAATGCCAAGGTTTAAGGTCAATCTTGCAAGTCTGATGGCGGCTACTCTCTACGCTATCCACAGATATGTTCAATGAATGATTCATCAGATTCTTGTTCCAAAAAACCGTCACATTACGCCAATATCCCCCAACATGAGTCTGATAGATGCACGTAACGCTGCTCTGAGCGTTTTTAGGATCTTCTGCCGCTATTTTCTGAGCCAAGGAAATAGGTTGGGAAGAAGAAACAGAGTGGGACCTCGTGGGGACCCGGTAAGCCATTTTCTCCAGATTTTCCCCCCACCTTTCAATTACATAAACCGGAATAAACTCCAAATTTCGCAATGGGGAATCAATAAAAAGATCACCGAAACAATAATATACATCAAATTCACCCAATTTTATTCAAGATTTTCTAGGTTTGCATCATCACGCATAAAGAAAATCGCCTCTCCAAAATTTCCAGGAGTACGCACCAAAAGAAGAAAAAAAAAAACCCTGTTCTTTCATCAATTCCTACATGAATGGGAATGGCGAAACTAGTCAGTCAACGAAAATTACCTTGGAAACAAAACTTCTCGATGATCATCGAGACCCGCGGTCCTCTGTATATTATATATCCAGAGCCAAGCTGATCACAATATGCCCTCGCAACAAAAATGGATTTTGAAAATTTTTCAATAATGAATTGATTTGAAAATATCCGAAAAGGGAAAAAAGAAAAAAATTCACAGGGAAATTTTTGTTGGTAGAAGCATCGGAGCTTCGGACATCAAAAGTTTTTGTTTTGCGGAGGAAAACTCTCTGGTTAGAGGCTGTGCGGGTCAGGAGTTCCCGGGAAGGAAGGGCCCAAAACGAGGAATTATGTGACACATGCCTCAGATACAAAAATTTGTGACTTCATAATTATGTCATCCTTTTTATCAACTTCGTAACATCATCCTTTAAATTTACCCCAAAAGGAATAAATAAATAAAATTTACCCTTCTTTTTTGTTTTGTTATTTTGCAATTATATGGTTTCTTAATTAAATAAAATGTATCATTCAAGTGTTCAAAAAAAAGAAAAAATTAGTATATTACACAATTTACAATATTGAAAGATTTACACTTATCTTTAGCATTTTAAAGATATATATAAATTTTTTGTTGTTATTATCAAAATGCCTTTTAAAAGATTTGGAATCGATCTTTCTTGCAAAGAGATTCTGCCTAGCTCTAATATTGCTTTTATTGGGCTCTCCATAAATGGGCCAACTTGTGGATTCTCTTCCTAAATAGTGTCCATACTGTGGGCCTGACTATTCTTTTTCAAACACGGATGACGGACTCGCAGTTCGCCATTTACTGACGCGTGGGTTAAATGCTTTATTTTGTTTCTCTTTATCTTCCATTGGTGCGATTTCAGCAGAAGAACCCGGGATCACTACTACCGTGGCATACTGGCATTTTCAGCCCTCGCAGAGCCCGGCATAGTAGCCTAAAGTGGGACAACATGGCGGCGACGCCTGGACCACCGGTTGGGAATCCGAATATCGAGGGAGGATTAGCGGCTCCGGCACCACCGGGGACGGACATGACGGGAATTTGCTTCAGGGACCAGTTATGGCTGAACACATACCCACTAGATCGTAACTTGGTGTTCGATTACTTCGCTCTCTCCCCATTCTACGACTGGACCTGCAACAACGAACAGCTCCGAATGCGTTCCATCCACCCCCTTGATAATTCTCAGCTGTCGTACGTTGCTCATTCTCTCTCTTTCTCTTTCCAAAGTTCCAAGAAATATACGTACTCAAATGCATCTCGAATTTGAATGCGGTATTAATTGAGTTGCTGAAAAGACTGAATCTTTGTCAGTTGTTAGGTGCTGGGATCAATTAGAAAATTTTAAACCCTAAGCTCATTGTCTGTCAGTTTTTGATGGCATAGGTGAACTTAGGGAATGAACATGCTGATTTTTCTTCCATTTGATTTTCTATTTTTGTGCGGCCAAATTGAGAGAAATTTGGTAAACAGGAGAGAGATGTAAACAGATGAGATGGAGAATCTGGATTTTGGGAATGCTGTCGTGCTAGAATTGCATTCCTCCAAATAAAAATATCTTCATGTTTTAATAATGTCTTTTCCTTTACATGTCTACGTTTCTATTCGTTTGTTCCTTTTTGATTTTCCCCTTTCCTTTCCTTTCTTGAAACCTCTATAAGTTGGCAAAATGTCTGGCGCATTTAGTGAGGAAAAACAGTGCTCAAGGGAAGTATAAAGTATTAGCATAACAAATGTTGTAACTCCCTCTTGTTCCAAGGATGATTATGTGCTTGTTTTCTTTCCAGGAAAATGACTGGGACAGAATATGCATTGAGTGAGGTTATGGAGCCTCATCTTTTTGTCATACGTAAACAAAAGAGGGATGGTCCTGAGAAAGTGACACCAATGCTCACATACTACGTTTTGGATGGTTCAATATACCAAGCTCCCCAGCTTTGTAATGTCTTTGCTGCTCGACTTGTTAGTATTTCTTCTCAAATGCTATTGTTTTGTAATCTCTGATGGTGAATTATGCAGTAGACTGTATCTGAATTCCTAGATAGTAGACAGTTCAAATGAAAACATACTGAAGTCTTATAGTTAGAAAGTGATCTGGATTGGTTCTGTTTGCTTTGGTCCATGAGATGCATTCTTAACTTTGCTTTTCATTCTCATGTATACTCATATGACCACAACTAGAATGCTGTAAAATTTGTTAGTTGGAACATATTCACCTTCCCAAACTCTTGAGCTCTAAGTGGACGAACTCTTTATTCCTCAGTTTTAACCATCGTGATATGTGACTTCATTCAGTTAGATATATGCTCCTATATCATAACGTTGTCGGGAATATGACCTTGAACTAATACAGTTTGGTTGTACATAGTTACGGCCAGTATTCCTACTTGCTTTCAGCTGATTAGGAAGGCTGAAAATGTTTTCATTCTCCATATTCTCAACACAAGGAAGTTCCTTTACTTTGGTTGTAAAACTGGGTTTGGTGAGGGGAGTTGGGGCTTGGAAAGGCTGAAGGATGTATTCAATGAAATTTTGTAGTATATCTGCAATCTAAGGCCTGCGTTCCTGTCTTTTTAAACCAAGGCATACTGAGAGCAAATAAGTAATTGCTTTCTTCCTCTTGTTGGTCACAAGAATTCATTGTTAATTTTGCATCATCGTTCCAGCCTACTATTGAAGGGTAGAACTGAAATCATTTAATTGTGTGAGACCATTCTTGATATATCATTCAAACTCCTTTGGACAGAGGTACTTTAGTTCTTTCTTGATGGCAACTACGACCGTTATTTGCTAAAGCACAACCGTACAAGTTTATTCATGATTTTCCATTTTGTAATTGACATTATAATAAGGTAATGGTGCTGTGTTTATTAACGAAGGTGTTTCTTTTCTGTTTAGTTTTATATCCCTTCTGTATCGCTCTATGTTTGTTCCAGTCTTGCAGTATTACATGTTTCTCAATAGCAGTATATTAAGCAAGATTTTGTATATCTTATTAGTGCTTTATCATTGATATGGCTTGTTTGAGATGTTGGATTACTCTGATCATTTACCTTATTTACCTCTGAAGTATGTTTCCTTTTGAAAAGTTGACATGCATTTTATCGGTTTATGATGAATTCCTGACTTTTTATTTCATTCTCCAGGGTCGGGCATTGTATCACATATCAAAAGCTTTTAATACTGCAGCATCAAAACTGGAAAAGATTGGATATGGTATTGCTTAATTCATATTCGTACCTTTTTGTTTTGTAGTAAAATATTGCGACATAAATTATTCAGAATCTTGATGATTTAATGCAAGTGGGAAACAGAAAGGTTGCAGTTTGAATCTTAAGCCCAGTATGCATAATAATATACCTCACTGTGACATTAAATATTTTCCCGTTGATCACCACATAGAAATGCTAATTTTCTGTTCTTGGTGGCTTTGAGCCATCCAAGAGTCATAGGGGTTCTAAGGTTCAATTTCTCAGTTGCATCCTTCCTACATGCTATCCTGGTGGTTTGAAGATTTGAGTATTAAATGAAAGGCACAATAATTAAGCATGTTCTATTTAGAGTTTTGACATTAAAGACTGTCTTAAGTTGGTAACGATAGCTATTTGCTAATTCATCCTCGATATGGAACGAAGCAGTGGGAGAAGATAATCTGTTCGCTTGTATCATTCTTATTCAGCTCATTTTGAATTTAATGCAGTTGATACCGAAAATGAGAGTGCAGCATCTGAATCAAAGGCTACAAAGGAGACTATTGACTTCAAAGAGATTAAGCGAGTGGATCACATTCTTGCATCAATGCAAAGGAAGGTAAATTATCGTTCACTTGATTATCATCTCCTCTAAAATCCCCACATTCTGGACCATTTTCTTCTTCTGGTTTGAAGGGTATTATTGAGAATCAATATATGTATGCATTAGAACTTAACGGTCTTAGTCCCAATCCCTTCTATTCACATCAAATTCCAGGACATTTCTATTAGACTGCTCATCTATTTCTCTTTCCATAGCGCATATGATATGTATTGCTCCTTAGATGTTGTGCTACTTTCTTGTTATGTTAATTTCCAGTGGTTCTAATTTTGCAGCTTCCCCCAGCACCTCCACCACCGCCGTTTCCTGATGGTTATGCTCCAACTTCAACTGCAGAAGGAGAGAAAGAATCTGAAAACCAGCAAGTAGAGCCCCAGCCGCAACCATCTGTAGATCCCATCATTGACCAAGGCCCATCAAAGAGAATGAAGTTGTAGAAGAACTTAACATATTTTAGGCATACCTGGAATAGTGTACCTCTTGTGTAGGATTCCATGTAATGCTAAGTTTAAATCTTCTACCCCATGGATACCTTGCCTACGTGCAATGTTAGAGGTATTGTGTAAAGCATTTAGCAAATTGTTTTAGGTTCATCTGCTAATATATGCTTGTGGGATCATAATGCCTTGTATACTAATTAATTAGCCTTTCAGCAATTATGGGAATTAATGTAAAACAAATCGCAAATTTGACTAATATGACTTGATCAAATCAATCTTAATCTTTTTTTTTTTTCTTTCTATAAATTCTGTCAAATAAGGATCTGATATGCTTCTTGTCATGTGGAGGTTATAAATCTAGAGATGTGCCTCAATAGAGAGAGTTTGCTCTTTAATTATTGTATTTTACAAGAATCGAATTCGCATTCTATGTATAGATGGTTTGAATTATGTCAACTTTCGCAAGATCAAAATCTTGTTTTAATATTGGTTGGTTTTGCTTTAAAAGTTATCCTATTCAAAAGTTTGGTTGCATTTTTAAAGATTTAAGTGCGAGGTTTTTATAAATATAACAAAGCATACATATATAAAATATAAGAATCGATCAAATATTTTGAAAATTCTTATTTTTCAACTAAATTCATTTATATGCAATCTGTTTGTTATTTTACATCTTACGATTTATAAAGAACATCATAATTTTCTAATTCTATCCATGTTATATGTTCAATATATGTGTTCATCGCATTTCATTATTCTCTTGTTTTTCAAAAATTATTAATCAATAACTACTATATAATTAAAATTATTAAAATCGATTAAATTAAAACTATTATGATAATGTATGTTAATAAAATTTTTTATAAAATTATTCAATTCTTTTAATTGAGATGAATTATGTTATATTCATTTTATATTATTATTAAAATTTAGTGTATTTAGTCTTTGCACAATGCCAATCGAATTAAAAAAAATTATTTAAACAAAATATTTGGTTTTGATGGAGCTCAAGAGTGAACTCCGAGTCACTCAAAAAATACAATGACTACAAGCACAACAACCTGAGAAGAAAGTAAACTGGTAACTGGAGTGGGCTGTTGCTTAAGGAAAAATTTTGATATCTAAATTAGTATTTTAAGAGTAATCTAGTATAATTAATTCTTAAAAATATTGTCCTTGTCCATAGAACATTTACCATTTGATAGTATATCGAGAAGAAAATTAGTTACCTTTTGAATTCAAGCACTTTTATGTAACAATAGGCATCTAGGATAATTATGAGATCATATCAAATCCCGCCAATTGCTCCCAAAATTATGAAGTTTCCCTTGTTAGGGATATCTTGTCATTCATGCCTCTGTCGAGAGTTACGAGCTCGCTAACTGACTTTTAGACCAACTTAGCGATCTACCCGTGGACTCTGAGGATCTCAACTATCTTTTTTGGGATTCCTCACCGAGTGATCATAAGTTCATGGGGGTTGCTAAGAGTTGTTCACCGTTGGTTGTGGTATGGGAGATATATGAGACGGATTAGAATTTACTAAGTTGAAGGTCATGGTCTAATAAAACTTTTCTCGAGCTTATTTCGGAGGTCTGTGACCTTGGAGATTAGTAGTAGTAGATTGCTACCCACTTGTTGACTTCGTAAGTCTGACTTGCAGATATTGAGGGTTTGGGGCCTCAAGTCTATTTTGGATTGACTTTTGTTCGGATCACGCTTGTTTAAATTGACCTGTTCGAGTCGTATCCATTTCTTCCATCGGGTTTAATTGAACAATTACTTTAACCCATATCATGAACATCCATGGGGAAAATAGCAACTGATGGACTCAATTTGAATCCGATTTCAAGAAGAAAAAAATCCCTTAAATTTTTATTCATTCATGGATATTTTTTGCCTTGATAATCTTTCACTCACCCAAATTTTAATTATTAAGATTCAAAACTTGAGGCACTAAAAATTTTGTGAAGTGTGTAAGGATTATTTTTTAGAGCGATTTAAGAAATTTATTGGTAAAAAAAAAAATGGAGAGAAAAAGGAACATATAATTTTTAACCTTTAAAAAATATAATTTTTAATACTTCGTTCGTCCAGAATTGAATATCTCATTTTAACTTGTATAAATTTTAAGAAAATAAGTTGAATTAATTTATTTTATATTTAACAATATCAATTTTTTAATAAAATTTTAACTAATTTATGAATGAGATATTTATTTTTAGATAATTCAAAATGAAAATGTGGATATTTAATTTTGGATAGAGAGAGTATAAGAAAATAAAAATATTTTAAGTATCTATTTGATGATGATTATATATTAAACATCATAAAAATTAAAATTAAAATTAAAAAAAACCTATAGTTTTGGTAAAAGAACTATGTAATGCTTTGAAATGGAGAAATTAGTAATTTCAAAATTTTCTAGAATCGAAATCCTGTGATGCAGGGCCGCGGTATAACGTCGTCAACGGACCACATGCCATGAATGACTATCTCTGAGATATGAAAGAAACAGATGGCAGGTGAATGTAGGGCCTAAGATGACGTGTCAATTCCTGGTGGTCCGTGTAAAATTTCTCCTCAAACGTTGTCAGCTTGGACGGTCGAAATCTATCGTGACGGCTTTCTTACTAAAGCCAACAACTCAGACAGCCTGGCAATCTCTGATTCAGAATTCTCCGACTCCACGTGTTGCGCCGTCGGTGCTCCGTCCAGCGGTTATTTTTAAAATTCTAAGGAATCGGAATCTGATCATCCTCAAGATATATACGAATCAATGAGGAATCAAGAACGTAACTTTCTTAACCCATCCCTATCCATTAAATGAGGTCGTTTTGTATCTATCCATTATCGTCGTACATTTGCAAGAAGGTAACGCTCATTCGCATGATCTCTTATGGAGGATTACCATGGTTTTTTTTTCCCTTGTTTTTTCGAAATCTTTATCTATGAATATGTATATGAGTCGATCACGCTTACCATTTATCCTCAAAAGGATACGAGTGTTAATATGTGTATTCACTATTCATGTTATTAATTCATAGTCAACTTTATTCGAAAATGAATTTAGATCTTTTAATACACTTATATATAATGCTTTCCATCATGCTAATAAAAAAAACTTATATATATTCTAAGAGATTTTCGGATGAAGGGGGAATATATATTATTTTATAAAAATCAAGTATTCTTAGAAAAATGTGTGTATTTATATTATTGGTAGTGTAAAATATAGTATAAAAAATATGACAGGAGATTCAAAGTCTAGATTAATAATCAATTTATTTTGACAATCTTTTTGATTAATTATTAATTATAAAATTTATAATGATTATCTATATCTATGAATTAATTTATTGAATATCAATGAAAAATCTATTTACAATCATTTAAACATAATTAATTTACCAAAATTCATTCGTTAATGATTCCATTTAATGTTATTAGACGATTATCTACTTTGATATATAGACAATAGTACTTGACTAATTTGGTTAAAATTAGATTTAATATTTAAATACTATTGGTTAAGTTCAGGAATAAATCGAATTAATTTTAAAATATAAAATAAATACGAACAGTTAATTAAATCCCGTGAAATTAAAAAGAGGATACAAATATCGGTAATCATGCTGGGATTTATTTATTTATAATAAATGAAGCTGGAAACATTAGCATTAATAACTAACACTAATACTTGGGAATAAATCTCACTGTGATTTCTTTTAAATATATATATATATATATATATATTCTGTCCACTAAAAATTAAATATTATTAAAATTTAATTTATAAAATATATTTTAAAAAATAATTAAAATACATATGTAACGTTTTATAACGGAAATGGAGAATCGAGAATCGAAAAAGAGAAAAAATGAAAATTTTGATATGTACTCATGCATAAATCTTATAGTCCATATTAAATCGAAGGATATTATTTACTCCTTCGATAGTTAAATATAAATCATTAGTCATCATTTAAAAAAAAAAAGATAAGATATTTTTTTTCTTAAAATATTTTCATTTATTTATATTTTAATCAAACTAATAATATATAGGAAAAAAAAGTGACAAAGATAATTAAAAAATACATTTAAATACCTATTAATTAATAATAATAACTTTAATTAGTGACAAAAAAAATTAATTAAAATGACTTGTATTTAATAATGGATAACTCTACGTTTTCTGATACTTTTTTTAATTATTATTCTACATTATCAATGATAAATATCCATAAATATTTTTATAAATATATTTTATTAATAGAATTTTACAAAGTATATTAAATGAATACTTTATCTAAATTACATAATATATATTATTTTATTATATACAGTAAAAAAAGATATAGAAGAAGCATTAGAATATTTATACTCATGATGGAGGAAGTATTTTTTTAATACCCTACTAATACTTTTGTGAGAAAAATATATGATGCCAATCGAGATTTAATAGATACGGTTGATAATAGAAATTTTTCAAAAAAGGAAAAAGAAAAAAAAAAAAAAAGAGAAAAAGGAGTTGGCTTGTTGTTAAACCACCAGCATGTCCGATCCAGCTGGCGGCCTAATATGGCAACAGATCAGGAAGAAGGAAAGTCGTAGTCCTTTGTCCGGACTCCACCTCAGTGGGTCCTCAAAAACTAAACGGATGTGATATCCAACGCGATGCTGAATCACCAACGGGGACCACAACAGAAAATATCCAGAATTAGGATAATCAGAACCACAAGCTCGATTAAGGATGGCAAAATAATCTGGCCCGATGGATACCTGGCCTGACTTGATCTGTTTGGGGCGGGTTTTACCTGACCTGTTTAAGGATGGGGCAGGTATGGGTTTTATAGAGGAGAC
>JAOXNR010000032.1:17857480-17876437 GCA_028571225.1 Parsonsia alboflavescens | reverse complement strand
GAATTTTAGTTTTATAAAACTTGTTAGTTTAATGTAATTTTATTTGGAATTGCCAATAAATATGAATTTTAGATTATTTTTTTCTATATTATTTGAATATTTATTTTATTGTGATGATATATAAATTATTTAATATATTTATTTATTTGGGATGTAAACTCGACAAATTTACAATTCGAATTTACGGGATCCCCAACGAGTTTACTTAAACTCTTGATTTTAAAAATATAGCGTAACACTCCGATAATCATGACGTTGCAGCTTGGCATGTGGGAAAAAAAAAAGGCATGGTCAAATCTCATCCAGTTTGGAAATGAATGTTCACATCACTAAAAGAGCACATTCACATGTTCACGTGAATGAATAATTATCGGTTAAAAAGATGTAAGATATAATTAAAATAGCATTCTATTTTTAGAGGTGTTTGGTCTAATTTATATGTATTTCGATATTTCGCTTATTCAAGAAGGTGTTGGTAGGATTCGAGCTCAAGACCTATGGTATAGGTACTTGTCACTCCATCTATTGAAATGCTATCGAAGAAACATTAAAATTGCATATTTGTATATTCTTCATTTATGTTACTTTATAGTATCTTTTAAATTAAAATTAAGTGAAATCACAAATCTTATGAAATAATTTTTATCCGGCTCTTAATCTATTATTCATATTGCGTATTAAAGATGAATATATATGGATAGCGTTACGAATGGCAGTGTACTCTAAAAGTTGACTGTTCTATGGTATTTTCATATAAAAAGACTAGTAACACTATAATTTGTTTTGTTTCTTCGACCTAATTCACTATTTTCAATAGATATCTTTACAAGATTTGCTCGCATGTATTACTTTAGGCAAAATAGTCAATTCGATCCCATAATTTTTTTTTTTTTTGATCATATAAGTGTATATATATTTATTTTTTAATCTTTTAAGGTACTATAAATTTTTTTTGTTCTGGTCATGTAGATCCAATTTTTTTTAATCTTTTAATGTCTCATAACTTTTTATCCATGACCAAGTAGATCCTATGATTTTTTATCGATGACCAACTAAATCAAAAAATTATATAAAGTTACGGGACATTAAAAATATATATATAAAAAAAAAACCTATAGAGTCAAAACAAAACAGTCATAAGACCTTAAAGGATAAAAACCTATCAATACCTTGTAATGATCATCTTACATATCAATTTAGTAAGCGGACAAGTGTGAGCCAAAGAATATGAAATCTATATAATCAAGATAAAAAAGATATAAAACTAAATTGATCATCTTATCTATTATTTTAAAAGTCGTATCGAGTATATGAGACTGTCATTTAATAAACAAAAATAGAAATATGTTGCCAACAAATTTTATTAACATGTCACTCATATGAGAATTCTCTTACTAACCTATTTTACTTTGTTTACTACTTAAGAACGAATAATTCCTTTCAAAGAAGTTTGAATTTGGGATAGCGAGTATTCATGTTGAACTCTATAATATTTATCAAAATATAAATTAATTATATCCTAAATTTTAATATATAAGTACGATCCATACCTTATTTTCATTATTAAATTATTAGTAATTTAACCTCTTAAATTAGTGGAATATAATATCAATTTATTATATTAAAGAGTTGTTGTTACTCAAATTTTGAATTTAAAATATTTATTTTTTTATATGTGAACATTTTAAAATAGAATTAGTATATCAATTTTCAACCGATTATAATGTATTCAATTTACTAATAATTTTAAAATTACTTTTTTCACAATGTTGTGCACTGGTTCTACTGAGTACTATGGAGCGTAAGAAACAAAAAAAGCAAGGGCAATTTCGGTCATTAAACAAAACTAGAGTTCTTCGACTGCGGCATTACCCTCTCTTTCTTAGGGTTTTAAAACCCATATAATATATAAACAAATCTAACTCTTACCTCTGAACCTCGACATCTCCTTCCTTCAGTCGGCACAGCAAACCCTAGAGTTTCTACTCTTTCTTCGCTATTCGGTAAATTTGCCTCGTCTGCAATCTTCTGAGTACATATATGTTGATTGGGTGTGCTGATTTGTTGAATCTCCGTTTCTTTTTAGGGTTTAATTGATAGAAATGGCGACAGTCCCAGCACCTCTGATATGGGAGATCGTGAAGAAGAACAACTCCTTTTTGGTGAAGGAGTTTGGCAATGGAACAGCCAGTGTTAAGTTCTCAAGGGAGCCTAACAATCTTTTCAACCTCCACTCCTACAAGCACTCAGGTCAGTTTTACTGTTGGGAGTCTTTTTAAGTTATTTTATAGCAATTCATTGTATTTATCTTTCACTGTTGGATTTGTTCTCAATTCGATAGCTTGTCTATTGCTGAATAGAAAACAAATTATAGTATTATTGATTTTTTAAAAGCTCTGTTATCATTCAATCAGGGTCAGTGTCTTACTTCGAGGAGGTTAATAAGAAAACTAGAACTAAAATTTTTTTGCGATGGCAGTAATGCCTTTCACTAGCCTTTGGGAGCAACAGCCTGGCGAAGATTACTAGAAATATAGTAAGCAACAAGCAAGAAATGTGGTATTAAGTTTCTTAGATGTTTCATTGAATAAAAATTTTATTTCTTTTGTCAATTTGTTGTTACAAATGCCTTCCCATTCATTTTTTATACATGATTTAGTGTATTGAGCTACCAGTTTTTTTGGGGGAATAATCATACTACGTAATTTTGTTTTGTTCTGTATATTGGAAATTGTTGTATGATTTTCAAATGGTAAATGAAAAATGAATTTGTTCTTATACTTATTATTTTTTACAGGTTTGGCAAATAAGAAGACTGTTACCATTCAACCAGGAGGCAAAGATCAGTCTGTGTTGCTTGCCACAACAAAGACCAAGAAACAAGCCAATCCATCATCATTACTTAACAAGTCTGTGATGAAGAAGGAGTTCCGTCGGATGGCTAAGGCTGTAACTAACCAGGTATACAAACTTATTATGAAAATAGTATTGTTTTGATTTTCAAAAATTGTTGTGTTGAATTTAGCATTCATTTTAACCCCTGGAGACTGACCCAAAATAGGGACATTTCACAACATGACCTAACTTAAATTGGAAGGACATTTCATGAAAAGATTCTGAGCACATTAAATTTTATTCTCACTCTCTTATCTATTTAGTGATGTTTCTGTTTTAATAATGCTTCAGTATTAATACATATATTTGGGTTTAAGTTATAAGCATGATCACTCTTGAGAACAGATGACATAATCTGCTGAAGTGCTGATAGCTTGCCCATGTACTTTATTGTTAACAGTTACAATAGTTGTTCAATATGGAGAATGCAACACCCAAATCCCTCCTTACTTCAGTTGATCCGTTTTAGTCAATCTTCTCCCACAGTGTATTCTATCACTCATTTGATACTTACTATCTACAATGCAGGTGGCTGATAATTATTACAGGCCTGACTTGAAGAAGGCAGCTCTTGCTCGTCTTAGTGTGGTGCACAGGAGCCTGAAGGTTGCCAAGTCTGGGGTGAAGAAGAGGAACAGACAGGCTTAGATAGGATAAGTAGCAGGATGAATTTTCGTGTTGTGTTTTCTGACTGATAGATTTCTACTTCTGCACCTGTTTTGGGTTTCTTGAATCTTGAAATCATTTGAAACAAATTTTTACATCTTTCATGAACCTACCTTAATATATATGCAGCATCGATTTGAACTATATAGAATGGTGTTCCTGTTATCTTCATTGAATTATTTTGATTTTGATACGGTTTATACGGCTAGTTGGTAGAGCTCACAATTTTTAGGCTTCCTTTTTTGGCTTGGTGGAGAAAGTTGGGGATCATGAGATGCATAATGAAATTAATTAAGATTTTCTTTAAAATGCAGTATTGCATTGGATGACGAGTGAAGAGTGTTTGTTTCAGACTCGTACTCATTATGGGAGTTAGGTCTTAGAGAAGCATGCCCCACGTCAAGAACCAAGACTGATTCTGAAGGTTGCTTGTTGGCATATTAGCAACTGACTTTTAACTAGATCAAGTTTCAAGGGTGAAAGCAACAATTATCCAAACGAAACTCGAACACGAAACGAACCATTCTGTAATTTACCTGTGCCGGTAAATTATAGTCGAGAATGAATTGTTGATTTATGAAAGGGCTTTTAGCCCATTTAGTCCCACATGTTTGGATCAAAATATAATGTGGTTCTACAAGTTTTTTTTTTCAACTGTTATGATCCCTCAAGATAACCGTTTTGACCCCAATTATCATTTTTCAGCAAAAAAGCTCATTAGAACCAGTCTAGTGACCTACAGAGGATAATTTTTTAAAGGGCAAAATTGTCCATCCAAGCAACCCATTTTTTTTTAAAGAAAAAAAAATTATTGTATTTGGATTAATAAACCCAATTTCCCAAATAAAACTAAACCTAAATTCATTCATATTCCAAATTCTCTTACAATCCAAAGGAAGACATCTCTCAATGACGACTCTCAATAGTGCAGAATTCAATAGTGTGAACTGTGAAGAAGCACAATCATATTCACATGCATATCAATTGATTCAACATTTTCATGTCTGATCCATGGCTGGAGAAGCACACTCCTATTACGGCAAAAGACTATCTACCTTCCCACTTCTGTATTAGATGGAGATCCATTTGCAGGTAAAAGAATCCTTGGGTGTGAGAATAATGGGGTAAGTTGTTACATTTGAAAATCAGTAATTTTCGACCTTTTTATTTCTATCTTTAGTATTATATTCAAGATAGTTGTGCTATATTTGCAATTATGGTTGCTGAGAACCATCGAGTGACTGCTATTGCCTGTTTTTTCTTTTCCTTCTTGCAGCTATTGACAATTATTTCTTCCATTGATGACCTGAACTATCCTGAGAAAACAATCACATATTACATCGTCAATGTTCCATTTCTTTTTTCAAGTTGTTGGAAGGTATGTGCCACTTGATGTCCCCTTGTATTCAATTGCGGTGCTAATTGCTTGTAATGTCAATTGAAAAATCACTCCTTTTGAATTTTCATTTTCAAATTCAAATAAAAGTATTTTTTATCTAATTTCTGTAAGGTTAAGTAGCTTTTTTTATTGCTGTATGTGACTTCTGAACTATCATCAGGTTGTCAAGCCTCTTCTATAGAAGAGGACAAGAAGAAAAATTCAAGTATTGTCAAGTTGTGGACAGGATGAGTTATTGAAGGTAGAACTTGTCAGAGTCTGCTTCAATTGACTGTGTTGGTTCTTGGGTATCATTATGTCATTTTCTCTTTAAACTTGCTTTATGCAAATGCATCCAGATAAGTGATGGTCTGGATTTGACATCATTGTAAACCCCCCATGGTTTTTGCCAAAAGCATGTTACAACCATTTATTTGCTTTGGCCTTGTCTTATTCTTTCCAATTAATTACTTTGAAGATCTCTAAGTGTATACTGCTTTTCGAATGTAGATAATGGACAATTCATCTCTTCCACATTTCTGTTGTAAAGAAGGTTTAGGATCTTCTCAACATTCAACCAGCTCAACTGATAATTGCTTTTCCTTGGATCATCCCTTTCATCAACAACTTTACAACTACATTAAGCAGCAAGTCATGAACCTGCAAAGCCAATAAAACAGGGATCAGTTCATGTTGATTTTCCTAAGGTTGGCACAGAAGAATTAGACATTGCCAGGACAGTGGAGTCAGAGTTTCAGAAATTTGAGAATGGAGGACAAGAGCCTTCTAAATCATTCAGTGATGTGAAAAGAAATGACGGAAATGTTCATTGATCCGTGGAGAATTTCTTCCTTCCCCATGTGCTTGAATTGATCGCAAGAGGCATGCTCCTTGTTTAGCATGCATCTATGCTTCTTTGGCATTCTGATTATCCTTGGTATCCAGCATGAGCATATTCTATAGGAGCTTGCATTAGGCTGTATGGAGCTCTAGTATATAACTTATATAACGATTGGCTAATATGACATGTATCTAATTGATAAACCCAATAACAATGGCACACTTATACCTGATATATGAGAAATTTTCAAATTTCCGTCTGTGGGTAAACTTCTAATCTTGATATGCATACAAGTTATATATGTAATTTGTTAGTTCCTGAGAACTTCGTTACTTTATGTGCAAGTTGTAGATCCTGAGAGGAAGAAACATGGAGGGAGAGAAAGCCCTGTTATGATGAAAGAATGCCTGCAACCTGGTATGCTAAATACATTCCTGTTTCTTTCAAAGGTATAGTGAAATTGGATTTTGTCCTATGTTGTAAAGTTGCTCAGGTATTTGAAACATAAGTTTCATATAACAATGTCTCAAAGATAGAACTTTCTTTGCATAAATAACTTTCCTGAAAAATGGAAATTCTAGTATCTTGCTGTCTTTTGAACTTGACTAAATTGCCAAAGATGTAGGTTACCCTATATGTTCATGAATATAGGAAGATTCACCAATAAATGTCATTGCTATCTATTTGATCCATTTCCCTCTTCATAATATTAACCACCCTTTCTTATGTTCTGGTTTTATTCAAAGCAATCCTTTTACAAGTTAGTCAACCACAAGATGCAAAAATAGAGTTGCGACATATGCTTCGAATATCTTATTTCCAGATCTCCCGATTCACATGCCAATTGTTTCCCTCCTCTATGTTATGATGCCTTACAGGTGATTCATCAGCAAATGTGGAAGCAAGCTAGGAATGGCGAAGGGCTGGATTTGTGGACTCATTACTGAATGCCATTGAGTCTGAAACTAGTGGTGAGACCATACCTGTGGCGAAAGGCCTACTTCCATAAACTTTGAGGTTTTGCATCCCTAAAAAATGGCTTGCTCCACTCATCATGGAAGAACATTCTGATTTGAATGGCTATGAAGAACTTGTACACAAGAATAAATGAAAACTTTCTGAATATTATTCTGGAACATTATGTACTCACAGGGAAAAATTCTAGGCTTCTTTATATCATTTTTGTAAAGTTAGGTTAGCTGTGCTAAACATTTGTATATGTACATCCATGTTGATCCAGGGGCTAGTTGATCTAGTCCATCTTTTGTAACTACTTTGAAAGAGTTAAAAGTGCAATACCATTTAGCTTCATTACCTTCTATCTCAGTTGACTCTTACTCTATTGTTACTCTTATAAGTTGACTCCTTTCAGTACTAAAGTTCCAACACTTTGGTCAAAATTTGCAAAAACATTGTCATAAACCATTAACCATAACAAACATAATAGATAAACCAATTCTAGTATCCTAGGACATCGCTGAGCAAATGTCAAACTATACATAAAACATAACAGAACTTAGACCATCCAAGTTCAGTTATAGTTGTGAAATTAGAAACCAGAAATAATACATAAAGTTTACTAATAATGTGATATCAGAAACAAAGACTAAGGAAAAAAGAATACACCATCCAATTTCACAAATGGTTAAAAAACAAAACATATTTTCCCTGGAACATATATCCAAGGAAGTATAGCTCGTTCACCAAATATAAATTCCACCATAGGCCAAAAGCTCTTTGAAATCCACAAGTTCATGACCAAAAGTTTCCTCCCAAACCCACATACTGTCACTTCCAACATACAAAATATACTAATAATAGAGACCTTATACATAAAATCACTCTAGAAGGGACTTCTCGAATTTCCTTTTAGCCTTTCCATTTGGACAACTCTTCCGATTATGACCTTGTTCATTACAAACGCCACATTTATATTTCCTTTGACTAGTGCTAATTACCTACAATTGGAAGATCAAACTGTGAAAAATTAGATTTGTCAAGATTAATACAATATGCACATAATAAAGTACTTATAAGAAGAAATCAACTTTGATATTAACCTGAGAGCATTGAGTTTCCTTTAAGTAGTATTTGTTTACATAGTCAAGTGGATCCTTACCAATAAAGCCAAGTGTAGAAATTGCATGTATGCAAGGAATCCCACTAAGCTCCCATCTCCTACAACTACAAGTTCTAATTACCAAGTTAATAACATATTGTTCAGAACTTGGGACAGATGTCACTTGGCATATAGTATCTCCAGCAAAACAGGTTGCATAGCCTCTTGATTTCTCCTTCAACTTTTCAACTTTATGAACTATTCTAGGGCATATCCTCCCTTGATATTTATACATAAAATCTCTTTTTGCTTTGAGTTTTCTCATTAAAAAGACTCTCACGCCCGCAAGAAGACCTATGATATTTTTCTCCCTAACTTCCATAAGCTGCCAGTTGAAGCTCTCACAATGGTTATTCAACAAGATATCACACTTGATATTGGGCCTAAAAAAACATCTACTCCAATGTTGTGGTGAGTCGGTTTCATTGAGCCATTTCCATGCATCTTCATTTAAGTCTTTGATTGACTCCATTTCAGCTCTAAAACTATTCTCATAGGTTGATTTTGCACAACTCCATAACTTTAATCTTACTGCTTCACTAGGATATAACGTTCTGAAGTTTGCATGCAAGTGCCTAACACAAAACCTATGTTCAATCCCTGGCATTAACTCTGCCATAGGTGGAATCAGTCCCTAAAAAATGTACGTAAATATGTTAGTCTAGTCAAATCTAAACATTTAAATTTTGACTAAAAAAACAATTTTGTGTCATATATCCTAGGTCTTGCTTCATTAAATTAAGAAACCACTGCCAAGAATCTTTATTCTCACCCTCAACAACAGCATAGACAATAGGATAAGCACCATTATTTGCATCAAGCCCCACAGCAGATAGCAATACACTAGGATGGGGTCCTTTCAAGAAGCATCCATCCACTCCAATAAGTTTCCTGCAACCATTCTTGAACCCCTGCTTCAATCCATTGAAGCATGCATAGAATCTTCTAAATATAGGTTTCAATTGAACATCATCTTCATTTATTTGCACTACGATAGTTGAATCAGGATTGGTTCTTCTCAACTCCTCAGCATAATCCTCAATTTGAGTATATTGCTCTTTATTTTTACCCTCTATTAACTCCTTTGCTATTGCCTTTGCCTTATAAAGGACTTTCCTAGACACATGTGCATTTAGCTCCTTGTGAACTTTTTCTCGAAGCTGAACCACATCAAAGTTTTTGCTAGACTTGAATTCTTCTATATAGTTAATTGCAATAAACTTGTGGGTTGCAAGTCTATGGCAAAAAGTTCTGCCACACTTGTGCTTCGACCTAACTGTCCTTACTTGGAAAATACCCCTATCTTGGATGTAATAAGCATATACCATCCAATCACAATTTTTAGATTTGCAAATTGCTCTGACCCTTTGGTTATCATTCTTGATAAACTTAATTGATCGTCACCAAAAAATCCCATGGTGAATCACTGCTTGTTTGAAATCAGCCTTGGTGCTAAACTCCTGGCCACATATGAATAAAATATCACTCAACCCCTTCTTGGGTCTATACTTCTCAAACTTAACTGTCTTGGCCACATTTACCTTTTCATCATCACATGATTCATCTGACTTTGCTTCAAAATCCTCATCTGAGTCTTTATGATCTGCATAATCCTCCTGAATATCAATTGTAATCTCTTTATCCCATTGTTCAATGTCATGTGATGGTGTTATCAAATATAGCCTTCGCTTTGCTTTCCCATCATATTTTCTACCTGTTATAATTGCAGAAGTTTTAGAGAACTATGCACGAGCCTGTTCAATAGATGTTTGGTTAGCTTGATTGTTCAAATTGGTCACCTTCTTGTAATTGACTCGTTATGTTGTTGTTTGGTCCCCCACACAAATAATTTTTCTCCACTTGGGCCTTATCTGTCTCTAATTCACCAACAATTTCATTAATATCTTCTAGTGAGTAGCCTGTTGTCAGCAAACATATTATTATTGTTCTTGGACTGACACAAAGTTTTCTACCCAAACTCAGGTTTCCGGCCTCATACAATTCCTCCAAACCTTCTTCGTCAGCACTTAAGGAAAAGTCACTATCATAAAATTCTTCATGTATATCATCATCTAAAAGCTCAGGTTGAACCTCCTCTTCCTCACTTGTTCTCTTACGTTTTCCTTTTGATTTGCCTAAAGCGAACTTTCCCTTATCTTGATTTCCCTTTTCCTCTTTTTGTTTTTTCCCTTCAATATCCATCAAAGCATCTTGAGATATCCATAAAGATCCAACATACTGCTCCTCAACTTTCTCCCTTAACTCAGTAGCAATTGATTTTGAAGCACTTCCAGTTGATTCCGAAGCACTTCCATTTGACTTGGAATACCCTGCATTTGACTTTACATTAATTACAACCCCTTCAGTCAACTTTGCTTGCATAGATGGTGCCTCTTCCTTCTGAACCCAAATTGAACCAAGACTCTCATCACCCCTGCCTGCATTGAATAAAGAACCAACGTTGACTATTGCAAATGAAATTTTGTTACCTATTCTAAAACAAGTAAAAATTATTTACATGAAATTTGGTTACCTATACAAAAACAATAAAAATTATTTACACTTTATTTTTTGAAAAAAAAAAAAGACTATTACAGAAGATGACAGAAACATGAGTAAAAAAATGGTTGTTGGAGCTGGACTTTTTCGGGACCACAAAGAAAACATGCAAACTAGTATAATCAAATCAAACAATGAAGAAACAAAAAAGTTCTCAAACCAAAAAAAAAAAAAAAAGTATAAAATTAGAGAAGAAAAACACACCACAAAGATTATTTTTACTCATCTTCTTTGCATCCGTACCGAGATAAGCACCCTTCAAATATGAGAGTGGACCTGGGATATGAGTCACACATCTAAGATTTGCTTCAATTTGTTGTTGCTACTTCCCACGGACGAGCTAAACTTTTGTTTTTCAATTTGTTGCTTTCAATAGTCTTTTGCTGTAACATTAGTGTGCTTCTCTGGTCATGGATTAGACACGAAAATGCTAAATCAATTGATATAGATGTGAATATGAGTGTGCTTCTTCACAGTTTAGGCTATTGAATTCTGCACTATTCAGAGTTGCCATTGAGAGTTGTCTTCCTTTGGATCGAAAGAGAATTTGGGATATGAATGAATTTAAGTTTAGTTTTATTCGGGAAATTGGGTTTGTTAATCCAAATTTAATATATATTTTTTTTTTCTTAAAAAAAAAAGGGTTGCTTGGATGGACAATTTGGCCCTTTAAAAATTATCCTCTGTAGGTCACTAGACTGGTTCTGATGAGTTTTTTGCCAGAAAATAATACTTGGGATCAAAACGGTCATCCATAATATGTTGAAGGACCATAACGATTGAAAAAAAACTTATAAGATTAAATTATATTTTGATCCAAATATATGGGACTAAATGGGCTAGAAGCCGTTTAGGAAACAAAATTGAACTGGTCTGGGACGAGAATCTTTTCCGGGAAGAAGACGCAAACTTGTCGTAAACCAATTGGTTCTTGACTTGCCAAAAAAGGAACAGTTTGTTGGAATGAGTCTAATGATTGATGCCATCAAGAAAGAATCTTAAATATAAAAATCGTGTCTGCGTGTTGAGAGTCCATGGTTTTATAATCCAGGCTGGCAGTCAAATAATAAGGTTGACATGTTACTGACGGGAATACCTTTCAAGCAGGAATTCCATTTTCATTTTCATCTTCCATCTACCTTACTGGGCCTGAAATGTAGAAAATGAAATTACAAAGACATCATAAGAAAGGGATAGAGAATATGCCGAAAGGCCAAAGTCAATGGCTTTTTCATTGCCGTACGCATTGCATTGGCACTTGCCATTTTGCCTCTATAAATTAAACCTCCTCATAGCATTCCTGATCAAAGAGCCAATGGAAGAGAACTCCATTGGCGATCACGTCAAGGAAGCTGCTGCTGGAAACAAGAAGCTTATGATCGAGAATGGTGAATCTGCAAAACGTGCGCGGTTCGATAGCTGCTTCTCCTTTAAAGAGATTGCAATTGATTCTGGAATCAAAACTCTGAAACATTTGGATTCCAAGAAGTTCAAAGATGAAATCAAGAAATGGGCTAAAAGAGTGGTTTCCTATGCCCGCCAAGTCAGCGATCACTATGGTAGCTCCCGCCACTGATGCAGACCAGAAATGATTACAACTTACAACCCCCCCAAAGAGAACAACAGCAGCACCAAAAGAAAACAAAAAAAAATGTAGCCATACAGATTATAGAAGTTTCAAAGACTACTCCTCAAGGTTAGCTCCAACAGAATTCTTGAAGGATCGAATCCTTACGGTGCCAGGCTGTGACAAATTAAAGTCACCTTTGCTTTGTTTTCTTTTATCAGTTTCCAAAATGTTCCAGTTCTGCAACCCCAACATTACATTCTATTTCCAGAGACTAGAAAATCCAAAATGGATCTCTAAAGGATGCAAAGATAACATGTCTATATTTGTCGCAAAAGAAAACTTCAACAAAGAGTATAGTCTTTGTGATGCTCGCAATAAGATGTTCAAACATAATCACTCCAAAACACTCATTGGAGAGTATCAGACAAATCATTCGAATGTTCTCTTTAGTACACATCAAGCCTATATACAGGTGTATATATATAATAATATTCGAAATACCATATCATATGAACATTTCAGTGAGAAATCGTTAGTTTTTAATCTTCCCCTACTTGTAAAAGAAGCAGAATACCCCTAGAAAAAATTTTGCATCAGAGATGTACTATTATGATCATACTGAAAGTCCTGCAATCTTTATGTGCGAAAGCAGGAAGCACGCCTTTTGTCTTCCCAAGAACTCATCTCTCACATGAAATTAGCAGTGGTGATATACACAATGGTAAGTACCAGAACCACATCCATTTCAAACATAATAAAATACTGAAGTATGGCCTTGACACAAAAAATACAAGCACAAAATTGCCAACTAAGATAAGCACAGCACTAGCACTCAAACCTTTGTATAGTAGGGGGGAAGCACCAGGAAGATGGCAGTTTCTTTACTATTCACCTTTCTCTACTTCTTTGGCTGTCAACTGACGACCAGAAAAGTTCCTCAAAAGCTGCCTAGAGCACATTTCCTGAGCATGAGATGCATTCTTCATGCGATTGGCTTTAACCCAAGCAGGCTCCTACAAGAGGGATTTGGAAAGTCATAAACTTGACTCTTGACAGAATTTACCCTTCACTATTAGCTCCTGCCTTAAAAGAGGGAAAGAAGATGTACATAAATACCTCAGGCACAATCTGAGAAAATCCAAATTTAATCAACAACAGGATGTGTTCCATGATTAGAATTGCTGTAAGTCCAGGAGATATTTTCCATTTCCCTTCCTCATCATATAAGCATGCCAGGAGGATGCAGTTGGTACATATGGACATTATTATTAGGAACTGAAACAGAACCCAGCTCCATGTCAGCAAATAGAGTGGTTATATGGCACAAGCTGGTTTGGAGTAGGAACTTAGAGAAGAAAGAAGAATGCTTTCTATTTGATACCTGAAAGATGTTGAGCCATGCTCCAACAGTTGGATGAGGCCGGGGAATAGGTCTTCTAAACATGGTCAGAAGCTTCAGTGCATCTGTTCTAATCTCAGCTATGTTATTCTACACAACAAAGCAATTAGACTCTTAAGTTCATTTACAAGCAAGAAAGAGATGGCAGATACTCTTATGAAGAAAAAAAGAAAAAAAAAATTTACCAACACGGCAAAGGTGAATGAAAGTGGGAATGCACAAGCAAACATCATGATCAATCCAAACTGCAATGCCAATTCGAGATATTCTGCAAATAACTTTGTTTATCAATTATCTGAACCATCGGAATGTAAGAGCTCTAATTTCATCAAACAAAAATGGAGAGCACAGGTTTAAGACTGTACAGAAAAAAAAAACAGAAATGAATTGATGGAGAATAGTGGAAGTGTTTTCAAGTGGTTAAGAAATATGAGACTGAGGTTATTACATCAACATCAACCAAATGATTTAAACCTCCAAACACAACCTAAGGGCTGAAACAGGGATAAGGTAAAAAATTAGTTGTCTTCTAGGACAGTTTCCGACTTAGTTTCAGTCAGGAGAACTTAAAAGTGAACGAGAAAAAGAAATTTAACCCCAAAATTTTACTTTTTTCATGTATTTAGGTCTTAGTGTTATTCATATCACTATTGAAACCAAGACTCATGTTACCATCAAAGAGGCCATCTTCAAGTTCCTCACAAATGCTAGCAGAATAGGCAGGTCTAAGGTAGTCCTTCTCTTCCTTTGGGATGGACTTTGATGATCCTTTGGATTGGTTCTTAATTCTTCATGAGAAAGGGAATGCATTAGACAATTTCATTAGAAGAGGAATATGATCACCAAAAACTGTATACACAAAATAGTATAAAGTAACTTACCGAACAGCTAGATGTTTCTTAAAGTTATACTTTAAGTAGGGGATTGAATTCTCAAGCAGATTATTGATGACCTGAAAACCATTTACAGTAGGAACTCATAACCTCAGAAAGAAAAACAAAATGCACGATTAAGTTATGAGGTTCTCCTACCTCAGAGAAAATTAAACGTTGAAATAGAACTTGACGTAGGGTGGTTATATTCCGGCGCAATAAGGCATGGTAGAATAGTCCAACATACGATTGCATAAAGTAAAGGCCAAATACCTGCCAAATATACAAGAACGTTCTGAAATAACAAACAAGCTCATTCTAGAAAAAAAATTCCTGCAAACTTGCCTTGTAAACCAAACTGTCAGCTCTATATTCCAAGTCTTTACTATTTTCATGTTTAACAAGCTGAACTGAGATTATGCCTCCAATTTTGGTGAAATACTGAATGGCCAGTAGGTATACAGCTGTTAGACCAAACCTGTAACAGAAGAATATAGTTATTGTTGTTGTATGGTTAGCAAATTGAATATGTAAAGCATATTAATGCAAGCAGCTCTATTCTACTAGACAAACATTCAGAGTTTAACATAGTTCTACTACAGTAGTGTCACTAGACACCAACCCTAACAAATATATAATGTCCTAACATATACAACCATAAGATACAATATCCTAACACTATCATCAACCACTCTTTGTGGTTCTATACCCTCCTGTAATACCTCGTTGACCAGATATAGTTCATGAGGAATTAGAAAAGGAATAGAATTCAAATTATCCCCCAATAGTCCAATTACACAAGCACGGATTAGCTATTTAATCCCAAAATGATTGAAAATGCCATTATGAATCCTTTAAAATATTGAATGATCAACATATCAGAAGTTAAACTCTTTCATTCTTGCTCTTTGTTGTTGGATAAAGTAGAACATAACTGATCAACTTGACTCAAACTTTATCTAGTGCCATTAAGGAATTGATCGGGAGAAATTACTTACTTCAGGAGATCAGATTCTATCACCACATACAGATGAGCATAGGCTAATTCAAAAGGAAGCTGGAGGGATACTATGCTGAATATAATAAGAAAATCATTGCGGAATCTCATGAGACGGCCAAACCATTCCTCTCTTTGGAATAGTTCCTTTTCTGCTGTGTTTTCAGGGCTTTGCTTCCTCATGGGCTCTGAAGCAGGTGTGAACAAGTTCACCCCCTTTTCCGAATATTTATATTCAGGGCCGGCCCCAGGGGCATGGTGTACCTGCCACCTAGGTCAATCCAACAAATTACAAAACTAAATGAAAATTGAACTAGGAGAAGCACTCAAAGGAGGAAAGAAGGAATGCCAGGACACAGTAACTATAACGAGACTGGAAGATATACCTGATTAGGAGTGCTGAGTTTTTACGTTTCCAGAATTGAAGAAATAGAACAGCCCATGTTATTAAACTCACAAAGAAAACAGGGAGTACCAATAGCTGCAATGACCTTAGTTTTTCAAACATAAAAACCAAAAAGAAAAGAGCAAGAATAAGTAAAATATCTCAATGGATTTACTTTCATGCTCACAGATAGGAAATTTACCCGAAGTCAATCAAGTGCACTACAATTCCAAATGCGGCAGGAAACAAAAGCCAGCGTGTGTACATTCCAATGAAAGCAAAGTAAGTGGCAACCTGCAATGTGTTATTACCTCGATTGAAGAAAATTCTATAACTTATACTGTATATGTGTTAAGCCAACGCAGAAAAAGATGCAACTATTATGTTATGGAAAAAAGAATTCTATTGTAATAAGCAAGACTTGCACAAAACCTTCATTCCATAATATGAACATATCTCATTAAAAGGCTGCCGTGTTAAATACCCCCAATTCAAAGCCCAACTTCTCAGGAGCTTCTTCCTGATTTTCTCATCTGTAAGAAATATTCATATTAGACTGCTTGACCACTGAATGCTGATAATGTCGTAAAAATTTGAAGGCACAGCATACCATGCAGAGGGAAGACTTCTTTAATAATTCCTTCTTCTTCCAGTTTCTTAACTAGAGATTCTCCCATCTCCCAGTGTATCTCCTTGTCATCAGATTTTAACTTTATTACGGATTTGTTGAGACTGACCTGCAATAATTAGCTGTCACATGAAATTGGCAGGATACAGAGAAGTGGAACACAACAGAGCACATAGTAAGAAGTCATGCTCATAAAGCTTAAGAGCATCACTAAATAAGTTTTCTCGTGTGTTATTTAGCCATCGAGTGATCTATTTCTAGAATAACAGTAGTTAACTCGCTTGTCTGGCTGTAAATAAGATGATGACAAATAGAAGATAGTTTGAGGGTCAAAGACACTGGATGAAGAGACTGGGTATGTAAGGATACTGCTAAACACTGCATTGATTACTTACAGTCTCATATAATATGTGATGATAGCAGCGAAAACGTTCACACCAGCTGAATAAGGAACCATCGGGTTGCCTTACAAAAGCTTGGACCTCATCCCATTGAAATGGCAAATCCATTCCTGGAAAACACACAGAAATGTCATGTCATGTCCCATTTTGGTGCTTTAGAAACCAAACAAAACTAAGAAAAGAAAAAGAAACCAAAAATAACAAAAAGAAATCAATTAATAGAAGTACCACACATAGGGGATGCCATAACAAAAAGAAACCAAGTGACTGTACCTATGTGAGTCCGTTTCTTCAATCTTAACTCAACTGCGGCCTTCCCCAAAGTTTCTAGCGGTGCAACTAACTGTTCAAAGGGAAAAATGACAACAAAAGCAAGGTCAGAATAATTGTCTGCTCTAGTAAAAGGTTGAAGCCCTGGAGGAGTCTACAATTCCATTATCCACAGTGCTATGTAAATTGCTGCTGGAACTATATTAAGCCTACAATTCGGAGAAAGTAATCAATGCACGAAATTATGTCTTGATGCCACTTTGTATAAACTAAGTGGAATATATAATTTCTGAACAATAAAATCAATATGATGGGGATCAGTAGCTAGAGAAAAAAAACAGAACCTGATCACAAGAAAAGAAATAAAGTTGAACCCACCTTCAGAAATTCATTTTGGAGCCCAACAACACTGTCCACTATTAACCCCATTTTCTTCAACTCATCCGAGAGAACCTCGACACAGTCGCCATTGTCATTGTCCCGTTTTGGAAGAACGATCCCTATTTCAAAAACAGGTTCTTTCTCTATCCCTTCCCCTTCCATTTCTTGACCTTTCCAATTGCAAGCCTCAGCCCCCTGAAAACCCCGGAAAAGGAAAAAAGAAAAAAAAAAAAAAAACGAAGGAACTTGAAAAACAACAACAGTCCCTGCAACCCACAAAAGGGAGACAAAAATCCTTCAAATTCCGAGTAGAATACACGGTATTCTATTCGAAATTAAATAAAAATCTCCCAGCTTTCAACCAAAAAATGGCTGATCTTGGCGCTACGGTGAATAGCAATCAGGCTATCTATGCCCTTGCCAACATGTCATCAATGTGTGTGTATACATGAGGTGAGGTTGTGAGGGAGAGAGAAATACAGAAAACATCGTCCTCAGCAATCGAAAATTAAGGTGGAGGTGTACTTATGAATGATCAAAAAGGAGTAGAAGACACGTGGTGCATGGGGGTGATAATGACATCTCTGCTGCTGCATTAGCATTATTTAGTACACAAAGGAAATGACCAAATTAAAAATCTTTTTGCAAAAAAGCAAAGAAATCATATTTGAGGCACAGCTGCCTATGCATTACTGATTTCTTTGATGGAAAATCAGATTCCCTTTCGATGAAAAATGTGATGGGTTTTCTTTGGATTCATTCGTTCTTTTATGTTCTGCTTCTGCAAATGCAATACAACAGGGAAGGAGAAGTGCAGAGTGGCAGAGCCTCTGAGGGTATGCGAAAACAGGATTCTTCGTTTGCCAAGAATTTGTCTTTGTGCAACATATCATTGAACCGTGGTGACAGAAGGAATATATGTGCGTACCTCAATAATGAGAATGTGAGAATGTTCCCAATTTACGTAACGTCCATTACTGTTCTTGTTCTTTTGGGGCTGTGAATCTTCTAACTTTTTTTCGATATTATCTTCCAAGTTAGTTACATATGACATTCTTGTGTAAATATATTTTATTAATAAAATTTTTAAAAAATATATTAAATCATAAAAATACTTTATCTAAATCAAATAATATATATATATATATATATATATATGTAAATCTTTATGTAACCCAACAGTAGATGATAGTAACCGTTCATATCTACTAGTATATTCTACAGAGCTATTTATCTATTTTTGAGAGGAACTTGTTCCAATAATATCTAATTCATTCATCTTCAGAAGTAGATTCATACTCGGTGTTAGGAATACTTTAGGATCGATACACATTGGGAGCAATCCAAATAATTATAAAATACATTTTTAAAGAAGGATTTGATATACCAACTGAGTTGGCTATCATGGATAATAGAATTCAGGATCGAAACGAAGCTTGTTTAAGGATCTTACGGGCTAATCTACAATATGGAAAATTAAAATTTAATATTTATCATAGTATTTCATATCATTTATATAATAAAGATTTTGATAAAACTTTAAGTCTGTTACAAGATTTCAAAAGAAGAGAATTCTTTAAAGATTATAATAGACCT
>JAOXNR010000032.1:17837848-17850983 GCA_028571225.1 Parsonsia alboflavescens | reverse complement strand
AAACAAAATTTTTTGATCTTAAAAATAATTCAATAGAATTATTTTATAAAACAGCTTCCAAGAAAAGAAAAAAAAAAATTCTAGTTTTCTCGATTTACAACCTTGTTTTCTTAAATAATTTTGATGGGCTCATTTTCGATGAACCCAAGAACCGAAGCCCAGAGTAATACAAAACAGTCCATGTGATTCATGTTGCCAGATTGGTAAAATGGACTCATTTGCATTGGGTTTCCAATAAATGCTTAAGCTCCAAAATGAGAAATGCAAATATTTCTTGAGGAGAGATGGCCCACAACTCAATAGTCAAACAGTACTCTCTACATCTTTTGCTATTTAATGGAAAAGAAGAGATATTTCCTACCTTCCAATTTAGCTGTCCTATAAAGTTATTTTATCAATATTAAAAAAATAATATATTTTATTTATTTTGAGTTGATTTTTAACTCGTAGTTTCTTTGATCTTCAAGAAAAATTTGTTATGAAATTAGAATTAGAAGTGTTAGAATTGATCGGTATAGAATTGGAAGATATAAAACAATTAATTGATTTTGAAATTAAGGTAGATTAATAAGGGGTAAAGAATGAAATTTTGAATCTATTTTTTGTATAGAAACATGTAAGATGCAACTAATTTGAAACTAAAATTTAGAGACAACTAATTTTTTAATGAAGGGAGTAGTGGTTAATTAAAAGGATCAACAAGAGAAGTTCACCATGAGATATAGAAAAAATATATGGGTTTGGGATAGTTAAGCTAGCCACTTCAAATTACATTAAATTAAGTTTATCATCACAAGCATTTATTTTCTAATCTTCTACAATCAAATCAAATATTTTATTTAAGGTATATTATGATTAAAGTTTAGAGACAAATCTAGGTTTAATTAACCCGAGGGCGAATGTAATCCCGACAGGTGTCACGGACCTTGATGTCAAAGTCAGCTGTCTTGAAAATGAAAGCTTTAGAAAGAAAAAGATCTTCAAGTTGGTGGAGGGCATAACAAACGGATCTTTATCTAACCTAAGGTGATCCTTTACTCTGCTGTAATTTTCATGCTTCGGCTACTCTCTCTTCCACTGCTACCTTCAATCTTCAGAAAAGCTTTCTCAACATAGCCCTCCCTCTTTGGTATATTCCCTAGGGGTTAGTTTGTTTCTTTTAAGGTTTTTTTTTTTTTTCCTTTTTCCCCTCTGGCATATATATATATATATATATTGGGCTGTTTGGTATGTTTGTTTTTCTTGTTTCAGGTTGATTGATTGATAATGGGTTGACAGAAGATAGAGAGCACAACTGAGCATATCCATTCATGAATTTGCATATGATCGGCTTTGTGCTCTCTTTTCTTCTGTCAGCCAACCGAGATGTCATTTAGCCGCAGCCCACAAAGTCAAGAGCAACAACGATAAGAAATGGAAGCATCGGCTGGCTACTAAGGTAACCAAGAACGGGTCTTTTATTTCTAGCTTTATTTTTAATCTCTTTTAAGTTTTTTTGATGATCTTGAATACAGAAGGTGTTTTCAGGTACTATCCTATATATATTTCATCAAGTTCTCATTGCATTGGGGTTATATATATATATATATATATGTTCGTTTTCCTGAAGGCTATTTTCTTCCTTGAAAGTGATCTTTCTGGAAATGGTCATTTGAGCAGTGTGAGTACTGATTTTAATGTATTTCCTGTTCTTCTTTTGACGATTTACAACTCTAGTTTGAAAAATTAAGTTCTTTAAAGATGAAATGAGAATTGAATTCCTAAAGACATTTTGTCATAATATTGCACATGTTAAAGGTGTTCTGAACTTGATATTGAGAACTAAAAGTTTCTGCGACAAAAGGAGACAAATGGACCCGAAGTATGATTAAGGGTCTCACGGCATTCATATTTGCATTTGCAATAAGAAAGACTAAAGGACCATATTTTCATTAACAGCAAAGAAGGCACACCCTTTTATACAGTAAAATTTCTTTGAACAGAGAAGAAGGCCACTTTACTAGAGCTTCTGCTATGGCTGGCATATTTTATTTATTCATGAACATTTTACAGGGAGACAGTGAGATGGCAAGTCGGGGATTTTTTTCCACATAATTACTAGTGATTTTCTTTTCTTCTCTTCTCTTTTCTTTTCTTTTCTTTTCTTGTCTTGTATGTTCTCTGAGCTCACTCACAGTTACAGTGCTTTATTTACAATGCAAAATGTGGAAGAAAGGAGAGAGCAGAAACTGTGGAATAACAGAGCAAGAAATCTCTCTCCTTTGTCCTCAGATCAAGCCAGCCCTTTGCGCTGCCTTCTTTCAATTCCTCTTCACAAATCGACCCTAAGAAAAATGAAAACAAAAAATTATCATCATTCAGGGGCCGCGGAGTAGTATTCATTTTTAAACATTGATTCCAGAGAGCAGAGAAGAGAAGAGAAGAGAATTCATATATGATATCCATACTACCTTCTCACGGGGACGTTTCTCGGCGTTGAGCTTTCTGACCTGATACCTAATTCTTTTCGAAAAGAGCCTGTTTTGCCTTTTTTCTTTGTATCTGAGAACGCTAGCTTCTCTTTGTCCCAGTTTCCATTCTTCCATTCCAGCGGGTTGCGGTTGCTGTTCCTCTTCTGCTTTGATTTCATGGACTTTTGCACTTCTTCTGGTCAACTCGGGAACCATCCATAAACCTCCGTAATTCCTCCAGCATTGATCACCCACTCCCTGTACCCAAAATGAATAATAACCATTATCAACTAGTGTACCAAAGCTCCAGAAAAGGGCAGTTGGATTCGGGAATTTTATTCAGAGTCAATACTGGCACTTCTAAATTCTCAATGATGACGATGATATAAAAGTCCACTCATTTCATACTGTATCAGGCCCAAAGCTAGACCGCCCATACCATTTCAAACAGTGAGAAACAAGAATTTTGGTTGAAAGTCCTTTGATTTTAGATCCCCCTCCCCTTTGTTGGCTGGCACAAATATTCTACGTTGACTTGGTTTATTTTAAAATTAACCATATTAATTTCTTTATAAAATTTTAATTAATTTAAGAAATAAAACATTTTTTTTCAAATAATTTAAAATAGAAATATTCACATTTTATTTCTAACTAAATGGAGCATAAAAAAAACGAGTGAGGACAATAAAAAGAAAAAACTTAAGAGACAACAGTGTACTTAATACATAAGAGATCCAGTCAAAATCTACTCATCAAATACCAAAAATATAGTTGATATGGTAACTAGAAATAGTAGAAATATATACATACAAGTTGTTTAAATTGACATATGTCAATGCCATCACAATAATGCAATGTTGTCTATTTATTAAACCATTTCTTTCTTTTTTACAATTTTTTATGGGAAGGGAGAAAGCAGTGATAAACTGATAATGGGTGTTGGAGAGTGACAATGGCAGGAATAATTGGCGACTGTCTAAAAAATGCCAATTTTGAGCAGCGTAGATGGGCCAACGCAGTCCCTACCGCCTTGGCAAAAAGTGCAGTATTATCTGGGCCCATGATTTATGTGGAGCAATTAAATTCCATCCATCACATTAATATCCTCAGATTCAGGCCCAGCAACAATGTAATTGTTCCCCATGTTTTGGTAAGCAAGTTATTTGATTGAAATAAAATAATTAAAAGGAAATTTTAATTAAATTAATCTAAAATTATATTAATTAATTAATCTTACACAGAAGTCTAAATTAACATTTAAAAAGGAATGAGTACTTTTATTCTTATTTAAACCTTAATTGATAGCATTTCATAATACTAAACCAAGATTGACTTTATTTTTTTATTAAATAAATAAACGACTTTCAGTATATCCATATTATAAAGGTAATTAAGGCAAATTGTTAACATGCGGGGAGAAAAGATCTTACATTGAACAATGGAGGATGAGTAAGTAAATCATCATGGATATCAGGGACTATTTGGGGAGATTCTGAGAATACGTATAGCGGACCTTTGTCGGACCAAGCATTCAGGATCTCTTCGTAATCGAGTTTTAATGACAATCTCTGATTTTCAATCTTCTGCGTCGTTGGATAATTCTGGTGGTTTCTCCACCGGAGATTGGCGGCGGAGCTAGTAACTTCCTCATCTCTCCTTTCTACTACCTCCGAGTAAAAGACGTATCTCTCTTCACTTGAGTCTCTTACTTTATTCTTCAACGCCGTCCGGGCAAGCGCCACAGCCTGCGTAACCTCGCCTCCGTACTGCGATAACTCTGCTCCTCCCTGGTTTTTATCATCTTCTTCCGAAGAAGTGACTGTCGTGGCTCCAAGTAGACCAGTAAGAGTGGAAGCGCCACCATCCGCAGCGGAGAACAAGTACGCCATGTTTTCGTCGTGATTATACTTATCGTCGATTAAATTTTCAGGGTGAAGTGGAAACAAATGAAGTTGTTGCTGGTGGTGGTCCTCTTTGGTAGTGGCGCTGGTTGAACTAGGCATATCATTCGATTGTTGAGATTTCTCCGATGACAATTCCAGACTAATCAGGCTAAGAAACTTAGGCTTCCTTGTCTTGGTTCTGCATCTCCGAGCTGGCAATTTTCGATTTTTCTTGGATTTTTTCTTCTTAATCATGGTTCTAGGATTGCTATCCTGGTAGCACATGGTGCAGAAACAGAGACAAACCGTGAAATCTGAAGAATCACCAAAAAAAGGGGAAGAAAAGCGTAGAAAAAGTGCAAAGTTGTGGGGAAGACTTGACCCTTTTGAGAGAGTGTTGTGTCAGTCCAAGTAAGGAGTGGGATAGGAAAAAGGTCATGAGCCTTTTTGACACGTGGATGAGACTGATTGGATGGGAATTGAGGAGTATGGCGTTATCTAGATTTCGTCTTGGAGGATTGGATTGAGCGCCGATTGCTAATTTGCGCTTAAGATAATGGGTTCTCTTAACACGTGAGCTGTGGCATGCGACTCATGTGACGATACAAGAATGGTACTATTAGTTCTCCCTCTGTTTTTAAAAGTTTCATTTTTTAAAATTATTTAAGGTTTTAAAATATAAATTAAGGTAATGATTGTTTCAATAATTAATATCTTTTCAAATTAAAATATTCATATAATAAATCATGTTTATATAAATTCAATCATAATATTAAATGTGATTATAAAAGAATAATTGAAAATTTTTCATTAAATACTTATTGAAAAATAAAAATATTCATCGAAAAGTATAAATTGATTCCTATTTTAAAATAAAATTTTTTAGTTAAAACAACTAGTAAAAATAAATGAAGGTATTAGTATTTACTCAGGAATGTAGCTCCCCTACTGGCCTTTTCAACTTCCAATTTTTTTTTCTATAAATATTTTTGAAATATTATTTTTAAATTTTTCTCTTTCTTTTTGGGTTTATTTTTTACTGATCAAAAAGTCATGTGAAAATTTATAAATGAATGTACAAAAGGGAATTCATTCATAAAATAAATTCATATGAATCTTCTAATCATTATATATAAATCTAACCACTCAATAATGTTTCTTCCTATGTTGTGATAAAAGATGTTTTTAACTAAAATTGAAGGATAATTAAACTCTGTAGCCCAAAAACTGTTTAGAATAGAACCTATTTGTTCTTGGATATCTTTGATTGATACATTCTCATTCCTCAACACAACTAAATGATAATATAAATCAAGAATCATTTATAAATAACACCCAAATTACTATTGGCTACCCCTCAAAGAAAAAATGATGTTTTTTTAACCAGCATCTGAATTAATTTAGTTCATTTAATCCCAAACTCATGATTTCTCGATCATAAATAAAACTACATTTATCACTTAAGTAGGTTTAATTTTCAAAAAAATATTTATATTACTATCTTTTTTCAAAATTGAATATTTCATTTTGACTTGCACCTATTTTTATAAAAAGATTTGACCTAATTTATTATCACATTGCATAACCAATTTTATTAATAAAATTTTGACTAATTTAAAAAAAACGAGATATTTAATTTTGAATAACTCAAAATAGAAGATAGATATTTATTTCTACTAAGGTATATAAATTCTTTTACTTTTCTCCTATTCCTAACAAAAGTCTGAAAACTATTGTTGGCACTTGGTAGTGTAAAAGTGAATACAGATATCGTTATGAGGCTTAAGCCCAGATAATTGTGGGATCACTTGTATCAAGTCGATAAACCATGGACTCCAAACAAACAGTACTAGACTTTTGTATCCATAAGACAGCCCCCATTTAGAGGCCCGTCACCGGTTGAATACGAATAAACCGCCCGTGTAAGACCCGGTCCTGGTCATGCAGTAAAGAATATTTCCTCCCATTCATATTGATTTGATTGTTTGTAATTAATAAAATATAAATAAAAATCGTATTTGTAATATTTAATTATTATTTTTTAATATATTTTATATATTAAAATGTAAAAAGATAAATTAAATTCAAGGGGAATTTTATCTTTTTAGGAGACACGTGTTAAATTTTTATTTATGTAAAAAGGAGCGAAAAGATACTGTATAATAGGAGATTCCGAACCTTTATTAATACTTAAAAATATCACAATTTCGATAGATTAATCTAACTAATTTGAGACTAATAATTAATCCGAATTAGTTGCTAACTTCTTTTTTCCCAATTAATGTACTACTATATATAGCTAGAATCAAATGCCATATATATATATATATATATTAACTGTAATCTACAAATATTAAAGAGTGTCCTTTACTTTGAATTTATCAAACTATCCTTATTATCATGTTCTTTATCAATGAATAGTAAATATACGAGTTATTTAGATGTAAAATTTTTAAAATTTTTTAGAAAACAGTGAAATCTTAAGAAGATAATTCCAAACAATAACAATAACAATGAAACATACTTGAAAAATAAAACATAAAAAGAAGACTCAATGTTGCATATGGTTCTTAAATTATTTTTATCTTTTAAGTTTGATCCATTATATATATAAATATAATGGATCCATTATATATATAAATATAATGGATCCATTATATATATATATATATTTGTCATCTTTGATCATCCACAAATTTCAATATCATAATTTTGGTTCATATTGTTTTATTTTATCATTTTTGGTAATCAGGCTTTTTTCTTTTTGTAAGTTTGGTCATTTTCATTGAAAAAATGTTACAAACTATTTTTTAGTGGGAATGATATGGGTATTTTTGACACTTCAATATTTTTTTAATACACACTAGAGGGTTCAGGTATGATCCATGACTGTGTAGAAAAAAAGATTGAATTGTCAAAAAAACTCTTATCATTTCGATTAAAAAATAGTCTTAAACATACTTTTGATGCAAAATGACCAAACTTACCAAAAGAAAAGGTTTGATGATAAAAAAAAAAATTATATGGATCAAAATTACTATATTAAAATTTATGGATGACCAAACACGATAAAATAAAATATTATTGATCAAAATTAAAAAATCAAAATAATACACGACTAAATTGTCAATAATTCTAAAATGAAAAACAAGGTTTTTGGGTCGTAACTTTTGACCCCAGGAAGGTGGCATGTCTTTCGGACATCAAAGTAAAATCAGCACAGACATGGATCTCAATCAAAGTGGAAAGGAGATGCAATAGAGGTGGGGTCCATGTATGTTTGGAGGATATCAAGGGGAAGTCAGGTTTATGAGGTAGCCCTTCAACTTTATAAAAAGTCCATGGAATTTTTTTAATTTATTCTTTTATAGTGTTCTATAATTTAATATATTTATAGTAAAATTTTCTATTATTGTTGAAAAGAAAAATTTATTCTGAGTGGTAAAACAATCTTCTCTATGAATAAAAGATCATAACTTCGAGTCATCAAAACGATAAAATGTCACGAGGTTAATGTCTATATTCTAACAATCCCAACAGATTAGTTAAGTTGATTTAACTCAAATATAGATTAAAAAAATTAATAATTGAAAACTAGATATGTTAATAGTAGAATATTTAGTGTCTAAAATGACTTTAAACATTGAATCTAAGGAGTGACCTAAATAGAATTATCGAAACATTTATCTTTTTGTTGTTTTTGTTACTGGCAGTTTTTTCCTTAAAAAAGACACTCTTCCATCACTAAATATAAATCATTAATCGTCATTTTAAAAAAATGAAATTAATCTTTTTTTACCTAAACTGTTCTCTAATTACCTTTTAAAAAATTTGAACACTATTTTATGATTATATCATTGGAAGAATAATATGGAAAAACATATTAAAAGAAAAATTAATTAATTAATAATAATGACTTATAATTAGTAACAGGAAAAATTAGTTAAAATTATTTATATATAATTACAGAAGGAGTAAATCTCTGAAGTTTGAAATCCAATCCAATTGTAAAAATTTCTTCAGAGTTAGGTTTGCAAGGCGAAGAATGGAAAGGGAAAGATGGTCCATCCGTCAAAGGACTAGCCGGCTCCGGTGGAATTGGCTCCACTTACTGCTACCTAAAATGTCAAAGGGAGTTGGCGTGGTACGGTGGCAGGCAGATGATACAAGAACTTAATAACGCTATAAATTGAGATATTTTCTCTAAAATCAAATATTTTACTTTGATTTAGATAAAATTTTAAAAAGTTTAATCTAACCATATCAATTTGAATAATTGGATATTTAAGAACCTGATATTTGATTAGTTTTACACTTTGATCCTTAATCCCCTTTTTTTTTTTTTGCTGTATTGGTCCTCAAATAATTATTATTGGACAATTTGATTCTTCTAATCGTATTTTTTGAAAACATCAAAGTCATCAACCATCTGAAAAAATTAATAGGGACAAATTCTGTACAATGTCATTTAATTGGTCAGAAACAGATATTAACTAAAGTTCTGCTGAGCTAGATTTTGATTTCTGACTCAATAAGAAAGGAATTTAACTCAGCAACATTTCAGTTTATACTCGTTTTTGACAAATTGAATAGTTTAGTATTGAATTTCCCCCCATTAATTTGGTCAAGAGGTCGTTAATGATGAATTCTTTCTTTAAAAAAATAGGACTCAAAGTACCAAATTGTTCAATAGTAATTCGTTCGAAAACCAACATAATAATAATAATAAAAAGATTGATCAAAGATTAGATCCTTAAACATCTAATTACTCTTATCAATTTACATGACTAAAATTATAATAGATTTGCGATCAAAATATTCAAAAATTTAAAGTATTTTAAAACGAAAATAGAGACAATTAATTTTGAAATTGGGAAGAAAAGTTATATAAGACAGTATTTAAATTTTCCTGTTCTGGACTCTAAATTTAATTTCTTTTTATTTGAAAAAAGAAAAGGTAAAAGGCAAATTAAAAAGAGAATGATTTCCATTTTATAATAATATATTATAGTAGTAAAAGTTCTTCTTCCTCGGCCCACTCACCAAAAGTTGGATCTTCTAGTAGTAGCCCATGGCAACAAAGCCTGCCTGTATGTCAGTTTATCTTCATCAAAAGCCGTGGCCAAAGAAGGTCGATCAATCAATTACATGTTTTTAGAAATCAAAAAAGAAAAGAAAAGAAAAAAAAATCTTTTGCTTTTTGAATCTTTGATTGATTCAGTAGGTCAAGAATCAAGATCAAAGAACTACACAATAAAAGGATCTTGGAATTACACTCCTTTTTGGGAGTGATTCCATATCCGATCCTTCAATATCACCAGAACAAGTAAAAACGATATCGATGATCAATATGATCCGTAATAATATTGACTATAACTAATTTCTTATTTTAATTGTGTAAATAATTGAATAAATTCATCAAAACTAATTCTTCATGTTGTTTTTTAGCTTAAAAAATATATATTGTATTTACACTCATAAATTATAGTTCCTTCGAAGATATCTAAGTGGGTGGAATGACAAGTACGGTTCGAATCCTACCGATACCCTTCTAAATTAAACCTTATACATATTCATAAATAATGAACGTGGGCTTAAAAAGAAAATATTTAAATAGTAGATCCTAATGCTCTAATCTTTTTTTTTATAATAATAATGAAACTTCACCTGCAGGCTTAATTTGTCAAATCATTTTTCTACCTGCAAAATGAGAAATCAGTGAAAAAGAATGACCAACTCTCCCCAAATAATTTGAGTCAGTCTCTGTGGTCGTTCGTTCTTTCTTGTCATCATGCCGTATATTGTGGCCAAAATGGGTAAAGTTTTTTGTAGCATAAAAAAAAATTCAACGGGCAGGCAATAAAAAAGAACATGGGTTTCTTTTTAGGAAAATTCTGATATGAATCTGATCCATATACCTACATATATATATATCTTATGATCTATATCGAGATTTTATTTTTTTTATCAGATTGGATCTAGCATTTTATGAAAAAAATTTGTATTATGATTCAATTTGAAAGCTTCATGATTCAATAAATCGGATCATAATGGAATTTACTTTCTTTCTATCATCAATGGAAAAAGAGCAGGCAATGGTGGGCCGTGTTTGGTTGGATCCGTTTGTAGATAAGAATACGCATATATAGAATTAACGACTTAAACTTCCAGGTGGGAATCCAAGTGTAGTTAATCCTGTTTTACAAATCAAGCCCTATTAATCACGCCTTTCTTCCCGGCTCTCCCTACCCCTATATAAGTCCCCTCCCCTATCATTTCATTTTACACTCACCTCTCAACAATTAATCACCCCCTCCCTCCTTTTATCTCCTCCCCTATAGATCGCGGAGGGTCAAAAATGTCTTTTACCAAGACAATGCTCCTCTTTGTCTTTTCCCTCTTTGTCTTCACTTCTACCATATCCTCCTCACCAGTTCAAGACCCTGAACTTGTCGTACAAGATGTTCACAGGTAATTAGAGCTAATTAATCGTAAAATTTTATTTTATTATTTTATCTCTAATATATATGTCAACTGAGCTTGACTTTTACTTGGTATTGATTTTTTTTTTTTTTTTGATTAGGAGCATTAATGCATCAAGGAGGAATTTAGGTTACTTGTCATGTGGGACCGGAAATCCCATAGATGACTGCTGGCGTTGTTCTCCTAATTGGGAGAATAACCGCCAGCACTTAGCTGACTGTGCCATTGGGTTCGGCAAGGACGCAATAGGTGGGAAGGACGGGAGGATTTACGTGGTCACCGATTCCGGGAATGACGATCCGGTCAATCCTAAACCGGGTACCCTGAGGCATGCCGTGATTCAAGACGAACCGTTATGGATCATTTTCAAGAGGGATATGGTGATCACACTGAAGCAGGAGCTTCTAGTGAATTCCCACAAGACCATTGACGGTAGAGGGGCGAGCGTTCACATTTCGGGAGGACCATGCATTACTATTCATTATAAAACGAACATCATCATCCATGGCATCCATGTGCATGATTGTAAGCAAGGAGGGAATGCGGAGATTAGGGACTCTCCTGAGCATTCCGGGCATTGGACGGTCTCTGATGGGGATGGGATTTCTATATTTGGAGGACAGAATATATGGGTTGACCATTGTTCTTTGTCTAATTGTCATGATGGTCTTATTGATGCCATACATGGATCCACGGCCATTACCATATCGAACAACTACTTTACTCATCATGATAAGGTTATGCTGTTGGGACATAGCGATGCGTACACACAGGATAAAAACATGCAGGTCACTGTCGCTTTTAACCATTTTGGAGAAGGACTTGTCCAGAGGATGCCCAGGTAAATTAATTAACTTTCTGAAACATTAGTGAAGAAAGAGTGCTAGATTTTTTTTTGGTTTGACTTTTATGTAACTTGGGATATTTTTTCTATTTTTTTTTATTCACTACTTACCCTCTCTCTCGACTCGACGTGTTTTGAATTCAAAATGTCTTAGCTTGGCAAGACTTGACTGCTTAGACTGTGGAGTTAGCAATGGTCAGAAATAGAGAATTATTCTACTAAGAAAAACCCTTAAATGTTTTCACATGAGAAAGACAAAGAAAAAGAAAAGGGAAGCGAATTAATCCATTTTTTATATGATTGATTATGATCAGGTGTAGACATGGATTTTTTCATGTGGTGAACAATGACTACACCCACTGGGAGATGTATGCAATTGGAGGAAGTGCAGCTCCCACCATCAACAGCCAAGGGAATAGATTTCTTGCACCAGATGATGGATCCAAGAAACAGGTTAATTAATTATCTTATTTATCTATACTTAGAAATTAATAAATAAAATATTAGCTCGAGACCGTTGAATATTAATTAATGCAGAAATGCCCTACGTACTGATCTAAATAACAATATAAAATGCATGCATGCATGCAGGTGACGAAACACGAGGATGCACCAGAAAGTGAGTGGAAGAAATGGAACTGGAGATCAGAAGGGGACCTCATGTTGAACGGTGCTTTCTTCCTGCAGTCTGGGGCCGGAGCTTATCCTCCCTACGCAAAGGCTTCGAGTTTAAATGCCAGATCGGCGTCGGTGGTCGGGAGAATTACAGTTACCGCCGGTGTACTAAGCTGCCGGAAGGGCTCCAGCTGCTAATAAAAATTAATATTATTATTAGTCCATGATGTTAGTCGAGAGGGAAAAACCAGGAGGTCAATTATCATTGTACCTGTGTGTCTGGATTTCGATTTTCCCCTACTCTGTTTTCTCTTTAATTAGGGTTACGAGCATCTTGATAATGTCCTGAATGAATGACATATATATATATATAATGGCAAAATAAAATTAGTTAATTAAGATTAATTGTCGCCCTTCCTTCCTTTCGATCTTTCTATTTCAAAAAATAAAATAAAATAACATTCCAATGTCTATTAAGGATTCAATGTATGATAAAAAATTGTCAATTTAAAAAAAATCTAATTTTACTTTAATTCCGTGAATCATATGCATTAAGGATTATATGGTATATGTGCATGTTATACATTTAAAAGTATGTCACTTTAAAAATAAAAATTGTGAAAAAAAATAACAAAATATAAATTTTTAAGCATGTGCTTAAATAGTAAATGTTATACTGCCAATAAAGTAGTACTCGGGATTCTTTCTAATTATAGGTACAATTGCATTAGTACATCACATTGCAGATTACTTTAGTTTAGGTGTTTCCTTTTTCCATTTCTCAATAATAATCTACCCAACAAAAGGATGACTCAAATCATTCGAATTTTCCACTTTTATCTTAAAATAAATAAATAAAT
>JAOXNR010000032.1:17816976-17835885 GCA_028571225.1 Parsonsia alboflavescens | reverse complement strand
AAAAAAAAAAAAACAGACCATTTTCATAAAAAGAAAAGGTATTTTGTTCACTGCCATTATTGTAGGCCAAAACGTCATTAGATCCATAAAACTAAGTACAAGTCCAACTTATAATTTACTGAAGTCTCCAAAACAAGAACAATTAGTACAATCCCATGTCAGGGTCCATTCCTTAAAAAGCTGAAAATATGGTGTTTCTTTTTTTTAAATAAAAAAAAATTGGTATTCTTACTAATTTATCCTTATTAATCTGTGAATCTTTATAAGATAAACTTCAATGTTCGTAGCTTTTGATAAATAAGTAGATACTCCCTCGATTTTTTTTTTTATAAAAAAAAAATTTTAAATCATAAATCAATATATTTTTTTTAAACTAAAATATTCATGACAGATCGAGGTCTTGATTGTCAAGAGGACACTTATTTAATTAAATAAGTTTTCTAATGAAATTAATTTTATTAGAACGATAAGATAAAAATTTGATGTCTCAAATTCAAATATATAGGAAGTTATATTTATTCGAGTATTGTTTTGAAAGGAAAAAAAAAAAAACCTTCATATATTTATTTTGACATGATAAAAAAAAAAATTGTAATAAAATTGATTATGTTGCTAGTTAATAAAATAGGAATTCAATTATGATGGATGAAGTGAAGATAGACCTGTTTTTCACACTCTGCTATTTTATCGATGGGCCGTACGTTCCACTGTACTGGACTGGGTTGGCTGATGTCGTATAGCCCAAAATAATCCTTGGATATTCTATTTTTTATTTTAAAATGGTTGGAAATTAAATGTTTTATTTTTAAAAATACGTAAATATTTTATGTAAAATTCTATTAACTTGCTCTCTAAGTTAAGGATTTACGACCATTAACTTAAATGTCATGCTACTATTATATAATGAGAAGAATAAAATGTTAAACTATATAAAAGTCAACCATACTTTTTAATTTTTAATAAAGTTAAAATGTGGTATTTAATTTAGGACGGAGGGAGTATATGACATGAATGATAGGGTTATTTGATATTTCTGGAGCAAACAATACTTTCTCTTAACCTAATTCTAATTGTCTTGTTTCTATTAACCTAATTCTAATTGTCTTGTTTTCGAATATGTCAAATTAGTAGTCCAATTAAAATAAGAAATATTTCGTGTGGGCCGTAACAATTTTATTAATTTACTTAAATTGTTAATTCATCATAAAATTATAATTTGATCGCTGCTTATATTAAAATTAGTAACTAAATAAATTATCTTAGTTAATAATAAAAAGATTAAATTATTGAATATTACTCCCCCAGTCTGAAATTGAATGCTCATATTTTCATTTTAAGTTATTCAAAATTGAATATCTCATTTCCTAAATTAATTAAAAATTTTTTAAGGAATTGATATTGTCAAGTTTAAAATGAATTAAGTCAACTAATTTTTTTAAAATCTGTGCAAGTAAAAAAGAGACATTCAATCCCAAACGAAAGTAGTAAAATCTAAAAATAAAAATATTACTTCCTTTTACCTCATTAAATGTCTTTATTTTAATAAATATGAAATTAAATTTCAGATTAAATCAAACCTCTTAAAAAATTCTACACATAAAAAAAAAAGAGTCTTTTATTTTTAATTGTATAACAGATGAAATAAACTGAAATTAAATTTGTTCAAAATAGACAGTTCACACCATTTTTTTTATCCCTTATTATAGATCGTTATCTACTATCTTATTCATACTTTTCAATATTACTCCTACTTTCCCTCTCTTTATAAAACATTACAATGTTGTTATTTAAATTTTAATAATAATTTATGATTTATTTAATTATTTTTTTGTTTGATTTGATCAACTTTATATAATATAATAAAACATCACATATTTAATCGATTGTTGTCAATGATAATGGGATACACTCATTCCTGACATTGCTCGGGAATGTCATGCATGTTTACTATTAAAAGAATAATGTTATCTCACTCAGTTATTAAATATAAATCTTTTTAATTAATAATTATAAATTATTTTATTAGTTAATTAATTAATTTATAGTATTTTTTTTATATTACATTTTTAATTATTTTTTTGTTTGATTTGATCAACTTTATATAATATAATAAAACATCACATATTTAATCGATTGTTGTCAATGATAATGGGATACACTCATTCCTGACATTGCTCGGGAATGTCATGCATGTTTACTATTAAAAGAATAATGTTATCTCACTCAGTTATTAAATATAAATCTTTTTAATTAATAATTATAAATTATTTTATTAGTTAATTAATTAATTTATAGTATTTTTTTTATATTACATTTTTAATGATATATAGTAAAATAGTATTCAAATGTTTGAAAGGTTGAAGAAATGACATTTTAGAAAAAAGAAAATTACATGCGAAGTAATTAATTCACTATATAAATTCAACCTACGGGGAAATTAAAAAAGAAAAAAAATCGACTATCTTTGGAACGTTAAGAAAGAGTATGGTTAGCGTTTTTATAGAGGAGATCGCCGGATTTATTAAGACACGACCACATTGATTCTGACGATGCTTTATGTGGCTTCTCCGCCCAGATGAACTTCAACCTTCCCCATTTATTCCCCTTCATTTCTCTAACGCCAGTCTCAATCTTAATTCTTGGATCTTTTTCATTTCTTTTTTCGTTTGTGTTCTTTCTCCCTTCATGGCTCCATCTCTGGAATCCCAGGAGCTGGCCCAAGAAGGAGAGAGAGAAACCACATCTGAAACCATTAATGTCGTCCAAGTTGATGAGGTCTCGTCTAACAAATCTAAAGTCACTGTTGTTGGCAGTGGCAATTGGGGTAGTGTGGCATCCAAGCTCATTGCCTCCAATACCATCAAGCTCGATTCTTTCCATGGTTCGTGATTTTTTTTTTCCTTTTCCTTTTCCTTCACCTCCTCCTTTTTTGGCTATTCTTCAAATGCATGTTTGTTGTTTCATTGAAATTGGCATGCATGTGAATATGGAGACTGTTCTTAGCCTTTGCATGAAACATTTAGCCTTCTGAATTGATATATATCGTGATCATATTTCGAAATTAGCTCTTCTTGAATTTCTCTAATTAGATGAAGTGAGGATGTGGGTTTTCGAGGAGACTTTGCCAAGTGGTGAAAAACTCTCTGAGGTCATCAATCGAACAAATGTAATGTTCTTTTTCTGCTAAATGTTTTTTTCTGTGGGAATTTTTTGTGACTTGCGCTCTGTTATGCATATAATTATTTTGGCCCTTTTTTTATTCCTTAATTTTTTACAGGAAAATGTTAAATATCTTCCTGGAATAAAACTTGGTAAAAATGTTGTGGCTGATCCTGACCTTGAGAATGCAGGTATCAAATTTACCTGATTTTGATGATAAACTATGTATGTTCCCTTAGTGGAGTCACTGTGTAAGACTTAAGAATTCGTGAATAATTGTTTGCTGCCTACTGATTGTGGTGATTGTGATGCAGTAAGGGATGCCAACATGTTAGTATTTGTGACTCCCCATCAGTTCATGGAGGGCATATGCATAAGGCTAATTGGGAAGATAAGAAAAGATGCTGAAGCAATTTCTCTTATAAAAGGAATGGAGGTCAAGAAGGAAGGTCCTTGCATGATCTCTACACTCATTACTGAAACCCTTGGGATCAATTGCTGTGTACTAATGGGGGCAAACATTGCTAATGAGGTTATAATTGATTAAAATCTATGCTTAATTTCGGATTCATAGTTCTACTTGCTATATAAAGGAAGTTAATAATCAAAGTTTGCATTCACAGATTGCAGTTGAGAAATTTAGTGAAGCAACGGTTGGATTCAGGGCGAACAGAGAGATTGCTGAGAAGTGGGTTCAGCTATTCTACACTTCTTTCTTCATAGTCTCAGCTGTGAGTCAATACATGCTCATGAGATCATTACCTTACGTTCAACACCTTTTTTGTCACTCAATTAGGTTATCCAGAGTGAAGTATATAGATAAGAACTTCATGGTTTTCTTTTCTGTTACAATCCCATCTGTTACCCCAAGCTGAAAATATGAAAAACAGGTCCAAGATGTGGAAGGAGTGGAGCTATGTGGAACCTTGAAGAATGTAGTCGCTTTAGCAGCAGGTTTGTGGTTATCTTATTTGCATTCCTATTAAGTGTTCTAAAGTGAATTTTACGGAGTAATGAAAAATGTGACAACTTGTTGATTGAAACAGGGTTTGTGGATGGTTTGGAGATGGGAAATAACACGAAGGTGAAGGACCAAAAACAGCTTTTCAATTTTAACTTATTCATTAGCTATCAATGAAATCAGTATCCATGTAATCCAGCTTTGACTAAAGGCATATGGTAATTTTATTATTATAGGCAGCAATAATGAGGATTGGTTTACGAGAAATGAAGGCCTTCTCCAAGCTGCTCTTCTCTTCTGTAAAAGATAGCACTTTCTTTGAGAGCTGTGGAGTGGCAGATCTCATAACAACTTGTTGTGAGTAGGCAGAACTAGTTCATTTTCCTACGTCTATAATTTCAGTCTTGTTAAACATTTGCCTAATATAGTAAAAAGAAAATGAAATTCTATGATTTTCATCTGCAGTAGGAGGAAGGAACAGAAAATGCGCGGAGGCATTTGCAAGAAATGGTGGAAAAAGGTTTGGTGAAAAGAAATTCTATCATGTGGACTATCATTAGTTGGAACCACCATGTACTTATTCTAGTTATTCTGGGCAGGTCTTTTGACGAACTTGAAGCAGAGATGTTGCAGGGTCAGAAACTGCAGGTGAATTATTGTTATCTACATTTCTTTATGGAGTTTGCATAACCAAAAACCAAATGATCATGTTTCTTTTTGTATCTTAGAATGAGGCTGAATGCTATTACGATGCTTTTCAGGAGTCGAACATAGATTAAACCTATCTGAAATAGTTTTTTGTAATTCTTTTATGCTTGAACTGCAAAAGCAGCAATTTTCCCCAAGTATTCATGCTTTTAATAGCTTAGCTTACACTTGGTTTGCCATTAACTTAGAGAACGAAGCTCATCCCTGTGTTACCACATTGTCTCCTGAACCGGATTCAAACATTGCTGCTTAAACAATAAATACAGTTACCGTATTACCCTTGTTCCATGGCCTAATGTTGATTACAATTCTTGTAGGGTGTCTCGACAGCAAAGGAGGTTTACGAGGTTTTAAGTCACCGGGGATGGTTAGAGCTGTTCCCCTTGTTCACAACAGTGCATGAGATTTCCAGTGGCCGACTTCCGCCCTCAGCCATAGTGGAGTATAGTGAACTTACACCTAAATACTCACTGGTGGAAGGCTCTGCTCACTTTTACTGAACCTTTCTTGGGTGAAGCTAATATATACTCCTTCAGAATTCCTCTAGTAATTACCTATCTTTACCATGTACTAGTAGTAGTGCAAGAATCCCAGGGCCTCTTGCTTGTATTGCAGTTGTTGTACAACAATGCCCAAGATTGCTGTACTCCTAAGAGGTATGAACCTATGAGTAAAAACAAATTATATTATTTACCTTCATCGGCATATCTAATGTTCAAATCTCCAAGAATGCAATCTTAGGTTGTCTAACCTGCAAGAATGCAATCATTTTGTCCCTTTCATTGCACTGCAGGTTTAGACTTTAGATATTTGTTTTTTTCCTTCTATTCTTTTCAAAAATTTAAGCATTTTATTATACATCGTTGGGGTAATATTAAAAAAATATTATCAAATATCTAATTAATTAATAATAATTTATAATTAATGATGAAAAAAATTAATTTAAATGGTTCATATTCAATGACCGAAGGAGCAGTTCTTCTAATGGATTTTGAGCATTCCAAAGATTGAGGAAGTACTCTTAAATGGACTAAGAAGACTTCGAAGGGAACTTTCAGAACCATGATGATAAACCAACATCAACCAAACCATTACCAAGGTTTAAAAGAGTGAAGTTTATGGAAGAATCTTATTATAAAACACACCAATTCCAGTTTAATGCATTCAAGATGAAGAATAGCAACAAACTGACAAGAAGAAGAGATCTAACAAGACCATATCCTTTAATTTTTCTTTCCCCACACCAAAAAGAGCGAATACATAAATTTTACATCTGGTATTTTTGACCAGAAGAATATCACCCTGTTCGTATTCTATCTAGTCTATCAACACTCTTGCGTCCTCTTTCTAGTTGATGATCGACGCTTTTCCGGGACTTCTCGATGCAATCCACACTTCTCCGGGACCTTTCCAGATGATCAAATGACATCCTCAATTTGTCAAGTTTATCAGTGTTATTTGACTGGGTTTTAAGTTTCTCAGGTCTGTCGGTACTGTGTCTCGGTTTTTCTCTCCTGTCTGTGCTCTTCCTTGCAGCTTCAAAAATATCTGTGCTCTTCCTGGAAGGTTCAAACTGATCTGTGCTTTTCCTAGAACTGATCCTCTGTGAAGGGGGTCTCTCAACAGTGGCAACAAACTTTCTAAGATGTCTGATGTATTCTGGATAGAGTTCTAAGTCACAGTGGTTCCCTCCTTTAATCCACAGAGGTTCATATTTCTCCTTGCAGAGCTCCCACAGCTGCTTACCGTGTGAAAAGTCCACGACTTCATCTGCAGTTCCCTACACAACAAAATTAAATGTGAGAATTTACATTGAATATGGAAGAATTGCATTAAAAAGGACCGCAAAAGCAAAGTTTGAAAATAAAATTTCCTATCCCAGGTTTGCCTTTTTGGGTGGATGGGGGAGAAGGGTGTTGTTTAAACAAAATAAATTCAAGACCATGGAATAAAAGGATTGCTTTTCATACAATAAAAACTCAAGATTAAGCATGAGAAGATCTAAGAATTCACCAACCAACTGCTAACTGCCAAAAAGGGATTCCAAAGATCATGACTAGACTCCAAGTGAAGAAGAAAAGAATGATCATCTAAAAATGTGGGTACAATGCAGCTTAACTAGCACTTGGATAATATCTCTACCACTATTGCATTTTCATTTAATTTAATAGTTGAAAATCTTAAGCAGAACTTGGATCTTTTACTTATCCAATTCATTTTCAATAACAAAGATGAAACATAAAAAGCAATTACTAGTCCCAAATCTGCAACCAAAAAAGACATAACAAACAGCCCCTTCCGTGAAATTGCAGAGGCAATTACCAATTAGGAATTAGTGAAATGTAAAGAATGAGTTACTTACGTGAATAATAAGTACTGGACAATTAACTAATGGAATTTTGTCAATGTTCTGCACCATAACAAAAGAAGATGCATTAGTATCAGCAGATTAACAAACAGTGCATAAAGCTTAAAAAAAATGAATGGATTAAATGAATTTTGTACCTTGTAAATGTCAAACCAATATGTACGTTTTACAGGGTACATCACTCTTACACCAGATAAAATGGGACTATGCAGAACAACAGCTCTTAACCGAGGCAAACGAGCCGCCAGCTCCAAAGTAGGACCACTTCCCACAGATTGACCATAGAGGATAACTTCTTCCTGCTTAGAGCCATAGCTCTCCTCAAGACACTTGTATGCAGCTTCAATATCTGCATATGTGTGTTGCTCACTAGGCTGCGAACAGGGCAGACACAAATCATCATCCACTGTAGTTTTTATGACTCAAGTTGTACTACATTGTTAATTGAAGTTTTAGAATTGGCAAAAAATTTCACCTTTCCAGATGATTGCCCATAACCAGAGTAGTCATACCTGCAGAGAATCAAACCCACATCAGAGAACTTTCCTTTGCTAAATACATCTACATGTCTAAAGCATAAGGGATACCTTGGACCTTATATGTCAAATCATTAAACAAGAGCAAATCAATCCCTCAGGTTCTTCTTGTTTGGGAAGGAGGTAATGCAAAACCGTATTCTAGAGCTTCTTGATAGAATTGAAAATAGAAAGAAGTATGGGATGTTCATCAGTTTCACAATGGTCAGTTACTAATCTGGAAATAGTTGACATTTTGAAACCAAATGAAATCACACACAAAAGACATAAAATGGTGACAATGGATTTGCTAGCCACTCAGTAGTAAACTTAGCAATCTGGTCCCTGAGTTGACGATGAGACAATTACAGATACAATGTTTGTCCCATTATCTTCCATGTTCTAATTCAAAAACTCACTGTTTCATCAATCTAGGGAAGATTATGACATTGAACATGCCAGAAAGATATGGGACTGAACAAACCAGAGAGAAACATTGGTAACTGCTTCTTTTATAAGCCTAAGGTGAAAATACAATAAAAGAACTTTAAACAGTCCAAGATAGCCACATTTATAACTACATTAGTGGCCAATGCTCAGAAATAGTCATATTATCTGCACCTTCAATACAGGCAGTAGACCACTAAACTTGAAGAAAACTGATGCTACATACAAATGAGAAACCAACCATGTAATTTCCTTTCCTCTTCCAAACCTCCAGGATCTATCATAAATATTTCAGAAAGTGGAATAAAACTTAAGATCCATCAAGTTGAAAAAGACATATAATCCACCCAACGATTAGAATTTATGGCAATTGATAAGACAGCAAATGGTGAAATTTCCACGAGACATAGGCTCTAACCCAAAGCAATCCCAAATCATGTCCAAAAGCCTGCTGCAGAGAAAAGAACTAAAGCCCAGAGCTTAATTTTTAGAAGGATCTATCCAACTAAACATGAACCCAAACTAAATGATTTTAGGAAACAGAAATCGGGAACCAATTAGATGTTATCTGTTAAGGCAGGAGAAAGTTTCCATATTTTAATCAAATTCCCAGAGCCCAAATTAGAACTCTGGAGACTGTTATTGATGGTGAATTCATCAGAATCAAGATTATGACTTCAGTTCCCAAGAAGGTAGATGTAAAAGCAACGAAATGCATAGTACGGTTTGCAGTTAAATACATAGAGAGAGGAAGAGAGAAAGGAGTACCCCAAGAGATTCACTCGCAAGTGGATGCTCAATTCAATGAAAAGCTCGTACATCTGGCCCAGATCGGCAGCGTTGCCATGGGAGTAAAGAATAGTAGAGGTGGCCATAGGATGCCTTACATACATAGCCACTATCTCCGTCCCTTTCCGAGTAGGCAACTTGAGCACCTCCACGTTCTCACGGTGGGGAAAAGGGCTGAGCAACAGCAAACCAGTGACTTCATCCGTCACCAGCTTATACGACGGCGGGTTCGGCGGAAAAAACGCGAACTTCGCCGCCATGGATGAAGTTACGCCACCCATATCCGATTTCAACTGTAATTTTCCTTTTCTGGGTTAAAAAAAAGGACCCTTTTTCCTGAGTTTATCCGAAGAGCAAGTCCCAGTGATACTGAATCCCAATTGGCACTATCAATCTACCAATCCATATTGCCTTGAAATAGACCAGAGTAGAGCAGTTTATGTATGTGTGTGAGTATGAATATACACAACAATGGAAATTAGAAAAATACTAAACTATGCTCCAGTAGAAGAAGGAATAGTATTTCTTGATTTCCTTTCTGGGTACGGAACTGGTTGGATTGGAATCATCAGATCAACATTCCTTCTCCTTTTTTAACAAATTTCTAGAAGATTTTAAAGAAATGCTCAGTAAATTCATCAGGACTGACAGTGAGGGGCAGGGAAAGGGAACCCCATAGGGATTTGCATATTTGGGAGGGGGAGACACAGAGGTACACTTTACACTCTGTCCCTTTTTCCCTATTTTTATTCATTTCTTATTGTTTTTGATTTGGTTTTGGAAGTCTTCATTTTCTTGCTTCATTCCATAGTGGGCTCATGGTCGCATGCAGCTTCACAATAATAGCCATCCCCTTGGAAATCGATCTAATTTCAAAGGTGGATTCTGAAAAAGAAAGAGTTTCAATATTTCACATTTTAAAGAAGTATTTTGCTTAGGTGAATTTCAAGATACTTTTCACATTTTAAAAAAAAAATGAAAATTTTGAGTACTCTATAATGGAATTTGAAATAGTAGGGTCGCCTGAGAGGCAAAGGTATTGTGGTCACCATCTTCTTTTACTTCATTCCTCTTTAGAGAGATGGACAAAAGGTAGAAAATGGAGAATATATATATATTGAAGTTCAATTTGGCACACTTATGAGGAGAAAAGATGCCATCCATCCCAAACTTATTTTAGCTATCGAAAGGAAAAAGATAGTACTTCGTCTAAAATTGAACATATTAGTCTTCATTTTAAATCCTTGAGTATTTTATTTTCTAATTTAGTTAAAAGTTTATTAAAAAAATTGATATCGTAATTTTAAAAAGAACTAGTTCAAAGTTTTTTTTAAAAAAAAATGTATAAATTAAAATAAAATATTTAATTTTAAATGGAAAAGATAATAATAATAGTAGCGATGGTCAAAAGGTAAAGCCTAATTTGGAGACGAACATGTTTTTAACCTCCTCTGTTTGACATCATCTCCTTTTGTTTTCCTCTGTAATCCTCAATTTGCTAGCTGTCTTTAGACTCTACTAGTTTTCAAGGTGCTTCCTTTCCTAATGATTCAATCAGGGTTCCCCACAAATATTGGCTTTGAACTTGGGTTACTTGAATCCAGGAATCGGGTTTGGTAAAACTCGTATATTCTTGGTACCGGAAGGCCTTGTTCAAGATTCTACGTACTTGCCCTTGGACGTTTCCATTACTTTGTCCTAAAATACCAAATGGCATTTTATTAAAAAAAAAAGACAAGAAGCCACGAGAGGATCACTGTTACAGGAAACAAGGCTTTATTTCATGAATTAATGGAGGAATTTAGGATAAACATATGCTTATGTGTAGAGAATATGAAATGTTGCAATGGTGGGCGAATGGGGTCTTTAGGAAAAGTCCATGGTTGTGGGACTTGCTCCAATTATATCCTCAAACTATAGTAGCAAAACGATGGGATATGTCTGAAGGTAGACATTGGATCATAGATTCACTTCAAAATCTTTTGGCTGATTCCCATTGTTTTCTAGATGGATCCATGTTAAGAAAACATGCTTAGAGTCGAATGAATGAATGTTTATTGTCCACAAGCCCTTGAAAGGTGACATCACTGTCAAAGTCCTTTTCTTTAATCTAAAAATGGACCACATCCCTCAGCCCCAACCCGGTACCCACTTTTACTTCTCTTCTTACTTGTCTAATCCCAATGTCAAGTTTATCATTCAATAGCCATTAGGAGCAACGGCAAGATTGACACAATAGGAGTGATATAAGAGTGAGAGTGATGTAAGAAGAGACCTCCCGATTGACGAGAGTTCAAACCTTGACAAGAATAATGTCGAGTTAACAAACTATTTGTTATAATATCTCTTCCTATTCTCTACATCTCATGCATATCTCTCGATTTACATCCTACTAATACAAAGACCTCTGCAACCAGTGAAGGTTTCGCTCACAAATAACTTTCTGCTACTCAAAGTTTCTCATTCAATAAGGAAGTCAACATTATGGCCTAACAAGGATTGTCTCACCAAGACCATAATATTAAAAAAGAATCGGTCTCCACAATCACTAAGCCACACCTCGGGTGCGGCATAACAAGGATTTTGCTTCGAGTGAAAGAATGTGGATATTACAACCCTTCTCGGAACTAAGGGTTTCAATCCTATATGGACAAAAAAGATTCCTTACCTGGTATTTTAAGTAGATAAAAGAACAAAAAATGAAAGTCCTATATGGACAGTGTTCGTTCTTTTTCGCAGGGGATATGCAAGTACGAGCATAATAAACAAGTGACCACAATGAAATCTGTATTAATTGTCTCTCTTAATAATATCATAGAGAAGTTCAAGAGAGAATAATGTGAAAGCTCAGAGATCAACAACCATGAAAATGAAGGGAAGAGATCATACATACGGATGAAACTAGGCAATGTGTGGATGAAACTAATCAATGTGTGGCTGAAACTTTCTCATTCACAGCAATGGCTACAAATAAACTGTTATGCTATGCTTAAGAAATTGTCTCATCTACATGCTACAGTGGAAATAAAGAGAGCCAAAAAGAATGTCCCCTCTGCATATGGCAGCTGGTAAAGCAAACATCTCAAGTGCACGTGTGTTGTGAGATAACGGGCATGATCTGAAAAGGCCACCCTGCAAATTAGGGGAAAAGAAGGTCTGCAAATCTCCCAAGATGATGACATTTGGCTGAAATTAGGAGAGTAGAAAGCATTTGTACAGACACATGTAGGTGATTTTACAGCAAACCATGGAAGGAAAAATGTTTTCAACTGAGATACGTGATAAGGTTAAAAAAAAAGCATATGTTAATTAGCAACCTAGATGACATCCAAAATGTGACACAGGTATGGTTTTGCAAAATTCAATTGGGACGACGGTAGATGAAACAAAGAGAGTGGCACAAAGGGGCCTTTGAGCAACCAAGGGGTCACGGAGTAAATTCCACAATTCTTGAAGCAAGAAATTGAAACCAAAACTTTATCAGAGCTCAAAAAATTGTTGCAGATATTCGCAAACCTGATGAGAAATGCCAGCAGAGAAAACAAATATTTACTCCTGAAGCATAAATTTGATGAAACTGTTGAGCTATACAAGGATCCATCGAAGCACACTGACTACATAATGTGTGTCTACCTTTTTGTATAGAAACATTTATGCATCAATTACACAGGAAAGAGGAATTGTCTCAACATACTGAACACTGGAACGCTAACTGCTGCTGATTTAACAGACTGATAATTTGAAGGTCTAAATTGCTTGTGGTAATATAAACTTGAAGCATTTATAAGTCAAGAAAAGGTGTGATACTTCAGAGTCATACGATATCCCAAGATTTTTATAACAACCAAAATATGGATACGGGATATGATGGCTGCAAAGAGACTCATGGAAGAGTAAATAGACATGTATTAAGATCCAGCATATCAAAATAGTCATTCAAGTTGAATTAACTTTGAAATACAAAGACCTAAATGAAAATGCTACTGCAAGATTGGAACACAGAGAGAACAAAAGTCTAGAAGAAAAAAGGTAAAAGATGAGTTCTGCAAATAGACAATTTTTCATCACAAAGAAGAGAAAGAACCATCTCTAAAAGCAATCATGAGATTTCACAAGACTCTATGTAAACCACATACTTAAATATACCATTTATTGTCCTCTGTTTTACTTGCATATTTACCCAAAAAGAAAACAAAAGAGAATCAAAAACTACAAAATTACTAAAATTTGAAAGCCAAAAATTTCAATGTTAAAGATCACGTGCACTGGCACAATCAGTGAAAGCAGGCTTCAAATATGTTCACCAAGCCCCCCAGAAAAGTAAAAAATGCAAATCATAGCAAAGTTCCCACAGCTAAAGCTGCCCTAGTCATCTTCCTCATTCTTCACCAGCCAATATTACTTGTAGCAATTCTCATTCACTAACATAAGGTTGTAACTTTCATCAGTTATGCAATGTTTTCAGCCCATTCTGATGGTTTCCTTCCAGAAGACCCCTCAAAATACTCGGGCTCTTCTGAGGCCATCTAAAGTATTTCAAACATGCTTGCATTGACTTGTGTCACAAATGAGATAACCATCATTACCCCTTTTGGGTACATCCATCGAAATTGTCCAACAATGAGTTGACCTCAACTATAGACTGGCTACTTAATGGTTTGTAGTACGATAGAGAGGGCAATCATCATCTTCAACACTTATATTGTATAGGATTCTAAAACTAGCAGTGTTTCTAAGAGAAATTCAAGTAACTTCTGGGACTGAAAAACCAAACATAGATCATGTTCATATGAAGGAAAATGCCTAAAGTTCCTTTTCTATAGCATGCCTCTAAGACCTATGACATTAACTTCAAAAGATTGACACTTTCCCATCACCTTCTCACAACTATATGACGTTAGATTTTTCAACATTGACAATCAGATAAGTCCAAACATGAATTGGTTCAAAAAAGTCTAAAGTAAATCCATATGAGGAGAAGATGAGACCAACAAACACAAAAGGTGCTCCAAATCAAGAACCACAAGGACATGCTATCAAGTGCCACCATACCACCAAAATTGGGAGTTCAGGGTTTTGAGATCGTTTCCAAATAGTAATTGATTGAGTAATACATTAACTATCTCTTAATAATGATCCAATTGATCCATTCAAGGCAAAACAACATTGATTGATGAAGACTTTGAATCAGAGACCATATTAATTTTTTCATCAGCTTATTGATCCTCATCCCAAAAATGAATCAGTTATCTAGACACTGTTGGCAACCATAGAAAGGAATTGAGGGTTCTTCTCTGCTCTTTCAAAGCCAAATCCAATAACATCTTGCAACTACAAATGCCGTAACCACGAATGCATTCTATCTAAGGACTAAGATACAATGAAGCCAAATGTGTGGAAACCAACATAAGAATATAAAAAATCATCCATAAAAAAGTCTCAAAAAAGACGAGAACATAAAAATCAATTCATGTGAACATACTTATTATGCCGATTTTCTTCTGCTCAAATTAAATTACACCTAATGGCATATATTAGCTCACAGGGCTTCAAATGAGACCTATAGCATTTCATAATGCCTGAAGCTAACAGAACCATAGTATTGTAACTTCATCAATTTGTGGCATAAGATACAGCTGAATGGCAAGATCCTTAGTCCAGACAAATGAGTCCCGAAGAAAAGAAATGGTTTCTTCTTCTTCTTCTTTTTTTTCCAAGGCAAGGGATCATGTTTTGCTTTGCTGGGAAAAAAAAAAAAAAAGGGACTGTCCACTGCAGCTCAAAACATCAATTTTCTCACCAGAAAGATATGAACTCAAGACAAACTATGTTTTCCTCCTTAGGCGCTTCCTTAGCTTCCTCAACTTGTGCTTGTTCATCTTCCTCTTCCTCTTCTTCTTCACACTATCAGCCCGAATAGTTGGCAAATCACCAGAAACGTCATCAAAATCGTCGTGCTCGATTAAACCAGTAGAAGAAATTGGATTTATAAAGAATCCAGCAGAAAAACTCGGAAAAAACAGACGTGGGGGTTTGCCTAGGCTCGAATTGTTCGTCTCCAATTGCGCAAAGAAAGAACTTTGAGACGGTCTGTCATCAGATTCAAACAGATGGACCAACAATGGTGATGTCAGCAATGATGGCGGCTCGTATAGGATTTGTTTGTTGAGCAATGGGACGATACTCTTGGCAGAGTAAGATTGATTTCTGAGAAATCGAGGAATAATAGAAGATCCCATTTTTACTCGATTGATTGACACAAATTCACAGAACCAGAAGCATTTGCTGGATTTCGTTCTAGAAGTTTGCGGGAGGGGTAAACAGAAGTACTGAGCTTCCACTTTTTGCTGTTAGGGTTTATGAAAAAAAAATTAATGGTTTTCAAGTTTGCAGAAAGCCAGCAAGGGAAAAAGATACTTGGCTTCAATTCTCCACCCCGCAAAAGAAAAACTCTACCAAAAAAGTAAAGAGGAGAGGGATTTTTTTCCCCTTTTTTGCCTGTTAAGGTTTATGAAAAAAATAAAATAAAATATAAAAGAAATATTGCCCAAATACTAAATAAAAAATAAAAATGAAAGGATTTTTTTCTCATTTTCTGCTTGCTAAGGTTTATGAAAAAAAAAGAAGAAGAACTATAGGTTTGTGAAACAAAAGAAGAAAGAAAAAGGAGTCTTTATATATATATATATATATATGTAGGCCAAATACTAAATAAAAAGGAATATGAAAAAAGGAAAATAAGAAAAAATAGAGGCTTATGAGTTATGAAAGAGGAAAAAAAGAAATATTGGCTCCGATACTAAATAACAAGGAATATAAAAAAAAAGAAAAAAAGAAATGTTATCCACATACCATATATGCCCCCATGTAAGATCGCAGTACAGATCTTCAGTTTACACCACTGACGGTCTAACAGATTTTATTCCGAATTTTTGAAGTATTGAATTTGAAAAATCTGATTTCAATAGTAAAAAGGATTTTTTAACTCGTCCTTTATAGGTCAAGGGACAATGAGCGTTGAGTTGTTCTGGCACTTGAGATCAAAGATATTAAAAAAGTTATTTTATTTTATAATTTATTTATTATAATTAAAAATATATATACTTTCTATTACTATTGCAGTATTATTGTTTATAGTAATATTTTTTTCTTATTGAAACTCAAACTCTTTGTTTAGGTTTTTTTTTTTTTTTTTTTACTGTAATGAGTTTTAAATCTCGAAATTGAATTTTTCATTTTTACGTTTAGTTTGTATTTAATAATTTTTTACATTTTTCCCTAATTTTTTATTCACTCCGTTTACTATTTTTTGCATATTTTTAAAAGGGACTTTTAGCCTATTTGATCTCACATGTTTGGGTCAGATTATAATATGATCTTACAAGTTTTTTTTCTAGCCATTATGATCCTTCAACATTTTATTTTACAGTATAGTCCCAACTATTATTTTCCAATAAAACACTAGTTGTAACTAGTCATTTATAGGCATAAAATAACATTTTATGGGAAAAATTATCAATATCATCCTAATTACTCAAAATCTAACCAATCACTTTAAAAAAAAAAAAAAAGAAAAAAAAATATGCATTTGGAATAACAAACCTAAATAAATTAACTGGACAACTAAAATTCATTCACAACCCTTAAGTTGATTGGATTTTGAGTAGCGGAGATGATATGGATAATTTTATCCCTAAAAAGTTACCTTGTACCAGTAAAATGACCATTTCAAAGAGTTTTTATTAAAAAAAATGATAGTTGAGATCAAAATGACTGTCTATATGTGTTGAGGAACTATGATGGTTGTCCATGATAAGTTAAGAGACCATAACGATTGAAAAAACTTGTAGAATCATACTATAGTTTGATCCAAACATGTAGAACCAAATGGACTAGAAACCCTTTTAAAAATAATGTGAAAATTGAAATGTTTTATTTTAAATATTTTTTAAAGTATATAAATATAAATATATATATATATATATATATAGGCTAACCCGTCCCGTCTCCATCATCGACCTTTGTGGAATTGGATTGGATTAAGATTTTGACGGCCTTTCAAAAAATAGGACTGACTCATCTCGATCCTTTAAAATTTCTTATCTTTAAGGTTGGAATCGGATTAGACCGGATAAACCCTGATGGCTATATATTCTAACACTGAGCTATAGGGTAATAGGGGCGTGATTGGAAAATTGTTAGTGTTATTCAAATATACTTTAAAATTAACTTACAGATTTTCTTTTTAATAATTTTTCTTTTCTCTCCTCCAAGGGAAAAAAATGATTATATACTAAAAATTATGTACGTGGAGCAAAGTTTTTAAAATTGAAGCCGATATAAACCGAAATCAGTTAAGGTCGAACCAAATGGATTGAGGTTTTATTTTTTATAATTAATTATCATAAATTAGAAAATATATTATAATCAAATTGTATATACATGTGTTTTCCTTACCTACTAAAAAAAATTGTTACATAAATATTTGCATAACTGAAATTTTTGTTTAATTAAATAAAATAATCATGATATTAAATCATCGGCACAAAAATATTTAAAAAATCTTTGATATGCTATTCTAATAACATATATATAAAACTGTTTGTGAATTATGAATATAGAGAACTTGATATGTTAATTATTGAGAAATTATTTTTAATAATGCAAGATATAGAGAAGTTTTATTGAAAATTAAACACATTCTCTGTCCGAAATTAAATGTTTCTGTTTGACTTGTACGAATTTTAATAAAAAAGTTTGACTTAGTTTGTTAACACATTGCATTGTTAACTTTCTTTGTAAATTTTTTACTAATTTTGGAAATGAAACATTGAATAGGACATTCATTTCCTGGTAAAGGAAATATATTTTATAAAATGTGAGAATATACAACTAATACTGAGACACCAAGTTCGAGTCCTTCTTCAGCCATATTTTTTCCACAATATCTGTACCCAAAATATCATACTCTTTGTGAGGAAACACTAGGCGAACTTGACCAAACTAACTACTCATTGCGTTACTAAATATAAGTCACTTGTCATCATTTTTGCAAAAATCAATGTAATTTTCCCCCATCTAAAATACCCTCCAATCATCCTTTAAAAAACCAAAACATTATTTTATAAGTATATCATTAGAGGAGTAATATAGAAAAAACAATTTAAAAGAACCAATTAACTAACAATAATAATTTATAATTAGTGACAATAAAACTTATTTAAAATAGTTTATATTTAGTGACGAGAGAAATAATTAGGTTTGTCATCTATATCTATCCATCCATCTATGTATACTACTCCTTCCGTTGTAATCTAATTGTTGTTTAAGGTTATTTAATCAATATTAAGAAATAATAATTTTATTCATTTTGAAAATTGTTTTACCAATCACAATTGATTTGATTTTAAAAAATTATGAAGCCAAGATTATAAGTATTAAGATTGGTGGTATAGAATTGCAAGATGTGAAACAATTAATTGACTTTGAAAAAAAGTTAAAATCAATGTAGATTAGTGAAGTGTCTTTAGAGACACCTCAATAGGTGAAGTGGTGTATGAGGTCTCTAGTTCAAATCCCATGAACACCATCGTGGATTAGCAGAATGTAGAGGTGGGCGAGAGTTGGCCTGGATACTACAAAAAATAAAATAAGAATAAGTAGATTAGTGCAGGGTAGAGAAGGAAATTTAATTCTATTTTTCACATTGAAATATGTAGGAAACAATTAATTTTAGATAAGAAATTCATCATTAAATAATAACTAGTTTGAAACAGAGGGAGTATATTAAAAGAAAGGCAGTTCACTTGGGTGAATGCCAAAGGGGAAAAAAAAAACCCTGATTATTTAGCTACTAAGACTTTTTGCAAAAAAAAAAAAAAAGATTTTTTTCCTTTTTCAGTAAAAGACATATAAATTAGAGCTATCATATAAAGCTTTCATGTTTAAAAGAAAAAATAGCT
>JAOXNR010000032.1:17803204-17816876 GCA_028571225.1 Parsonsia alboflavescens | reverse complement strand
TTAAATTATCTAATATCCACACACACATACATATATATATACACATTAAGTATCATTTGATTTTTACTTTTTGAAAGCTGAAGAAGGAAAAAGAATATTCTTATTTTTATCCATTTATTTTAGATTGGACGGGTGGTTGATGACACAATGAATATTTTGTTAAGTTACATTTTATTTTTAGTGTTATTATACACATAATTCGAAAGTGATAATAATATTTTTTAGTAAAAAAACAAAATCATTTAAATACCATCTAAAGGAAAGGTGACAACAAATAATTTTTTTATTTTTTTTTAAAAAAAACCTTCATTCTACTTATTCAAGCAAAAAGAACAATGCATAACATTTTAAAATCTACAACAAAAAGAGGACTTTACATCTATATACTGTCAAATGAGGTTGGGATATTCTAACATATCTTCTATACCACCAAATAAAATAATATACATTATCTTATTTAGAGTAAATATTCTCAACGTTTTGTATATTTTTCTAAGATTTTATTAATAAAATATTTCATTGAAAGTATATTTATCATTGATGATATAAAAGATATCATGGAAGAAGGGGAAGAAGATTCGCAACCATCAAATGGTGAGTCGATTTATATGTAGGATTTTTGCTAGGTGGGTTTAGCTCTTAGTGAAATAGCCAACTTGTGTGAGTAAGCTTAGCCTGAATATGACTAGTAAAAAAAATTAAAATCTATCTTATACTATATTAAATGAAAAGCAGCTCATTTAGGTGAGTGACAAGTATCAAACTCATTTATTACAATAAAAAAAAAAACCTAAATATGAGTAATTAACAAATAAGATTTATTGAACAAAGAAAAAGAACCCACAAGTTATATTATTCGAACCTTACCTCTTACAACTAAATCACATCTTTTGATGCAATATAATGTATTGTTTTAATTAATGATGCAAAGGAATATGTACAACATATATAAGGTCATAAAAATACGTATATTTTATGTCTATATATACAAAAGTTGGCATTTTTAATTTAATAATTTACCAAATTTGATATTTACAGTTAGGTCTACGTGAAGATATGGATCAAATTTTACCATATTATATTTTTATTTATATTTATTGGGTGACAAATTTAATAAGTACATACTATCTTGCTGATTTATGGTGATCATATATAATAATTAAAAATTCACCTTTAAAAATAATCTTATTTTCACAGGAGTATTTATCTGCAACAATTTTTTTTACGAATTTGTGTCGATTAGCATACAGCAGATTTTGGAGGGAAATTGCCAAATTGGTTTCTTTTCTCCCTCTCACTCTCCTAAGGTTGCAAAAGTATATGAAAATTTTGGTCTGTAGTTAGTACGAATAGGAATTCTGGGAGCATTGGTGGTTAACTTCGAACTAATTTGGGCAACCGTGTCATCCATGCGGCATCCCGCGAAAGTCCGGGGCTCTGTGAATCTTTCTTTAAACCCTTTCCATCCCTTTTTCTTGTTCTAAATTCATTTTTTTTTGGGGGGAAAATCGTGGAGCTTTTACATAGATTGTCTCAGCGAGAAGCGGGTTCTGGTTTCTGGAGGAGATTCTAATTTTTCAGATTCAAAAGCTTGATCGTTTAGTATTACAAAATTGGAATCGGAGTCCGTTTTCCCATTCCTAAATCCCCCTCTTGGGGGAAGTCTTGAAGTTGGTTTCTCGCTACGCTGTTTTCTCTATAAATTCGAACTCAAAAACTCCATTTTCAAATATCGTATATGATGTTCGACAGTGCAAAAACTCATCCCTGGATTAAATCCTGCACTCTCTCGAAACTGCCCTTTTTCTTATGATTCGTCATATTGGCGTTGAAAGCTGTATGTGGGTTAAACCTTCGTTCTCGGCCATTCTCGCTAAAGCTCTTGCTCGTGGTTTTAACAAAAAGGTTCCCTGACTTCTCATTCCTTGTTCTTGAAAATTCATTCCTGGTGTACTTTATTATTATTATTTTTTCCATTTCTTCAACTAGGGTTTTCGAAGTTTGGTTATTGCTGTAGTTTTCTCTTGTTTGATTTCACGTGTTCTTTTTTTTTTTGGGTGCAGTTAATATATATGAAATAATTGCAGAGAAGTTGATCAGTAATAATTCCTTCTTTTCTTGTTGATTTTGGTATTGGTAACTTGATTATTAACCCATACCATTGCCTGCTGCTAGACTTCTGGATTTTTCTTCCACGTGGGTGTGGGGTGATGTTGAGGTTGAGGGGAAGTATTTGAGTCTATGGAACTTAGTATTGAACTTTGCTTCCATGTTTTATTAGACTATAGCATTCAAATATTTGTCATATAGGATTTTCTTCACTTCCATTAATTATGACTGCAGATTGAGGGAGTAATTCCTAGTGTTCTATATTATGATTGCAGATTGAATTAATAGCTTGACACATCATTTACTGGAATACTGGATGCACTGTCCTAATTTTAATATTATAACTGAAATGTGATTAAGGTCTCATCCCTGGTTAACATGGCAGTTTTCATAATGTCCCTTAGTATTGAACTTTGCTTCCATGTTTTATTAGACTATAGCATTCAAATATTTGTCATATAGGATTTTCTTCACTTCCATTAATTATGACTGCAGATTGAGGGAGTAATTCCTAGTGTTCTATATTATGATTGCAGATTGAATTAATAGCTTGACACATCATTTACTGGAATACTGGATGCACTGTCCTAATTTTAATATTATAACTGAAATGTGATTAAGGTCTCATCCCTGGTTAACATGGCAGTTTTCATAATGTCCCTGAAATGTGAAATGGGGTACCACATGCATAATGGTCCCTAGTCAATGTGGAACTGCACTTGAGCATCTCTCTTTCCTCAACCTGATGCTTAATGTGATTTATGGGGTTAGCTCAAGTGTCACAAACACATTGTCGAGGCCTTTTTTAAAAAATGAGTTGTGGAAGAACTACTACTTGCAGTGTCCAGTGATTAACTTTACCTTTGAAAAGCTTTCTCTGATTTTCTTATAATGACCATGCAATATTTTACATCTAAAGATACTGTGCCTTTTATTTGAATAATTAAATTGGTACTTTAAGCTGAGAAAGATACAATTAACACCAATAAAGCTTGGTAACTTTCTGCTGCAGCTTTAGTACGTCAGAAACTTCCCAGCTTCTGACTTCTACACCTTCACCTGAGGATAACATAATGGGACCAGATTACTTTGGCTTTTATGCACGTGAGGTAGCAGAGTTTTTATCTCAAGATGAAGATCATCTGCCATTTTTGCCCAAAAATTCTGACTTTGAAGGAAAAGGCAGTTTATCAGAGAATTGTTCCTCTTCCACACAGAACTGTAATGCTACTGGTACTGCTCCCTCATTTTCTGATGCGATGGGAGCTCAACTTTCAGATTTCAGGAAAGAAAGATTAAGGTCATTGCTTCGCCAAAGTCTCTGTGTTTTTACCCAAGAAGTTAAGGAGGTATGTGTCACAGACAATTTCTTTACCCATTTTTCCTTTGTCTTTCTCTTTGCTCATCTCTTGTGGGAATGGGATCATTCTCTGTATTTGGTAAAATAATCTGTGGGTTTCTTTCTGTTATTTCATGGCATTTAGGGTCCACATATAGATATGGCTAAAAAGATCTTAACTTGTTATTGAGAAGGTAAATTTATCTTGAATAATTATTTGCTCATATTCCATTCTTTTGAAGGTTACGAATGAGTTTGCTTCTCCACATACATGGTGCTAGTCAATTAAAATTTCCCTTTTCCTTCCTGTCCTCAATGAATTCAGATGTCAAAACTTGGGAATGATAGGATGATCATATATTGTGTTTTAGATTCATCACCTTTGAGGAGTCTGAGGAAGTTTGAGAATTAATTGGCTTCATATTTGAAGTTGGCTAAGGGATTAATTGCATTATTTTTCTTCTTCATGGTTGCTTTGCTGAAACATGAGCTACTATATTTACATTCCCTGGTCTTATCTTGCAGATTCTAAATCCTATTCATCAAATATGTCGGTTACAATCACTTCTGAGGTATAAAAAAAAGGGTATGCTAAAGCTTCCAGGTGGAACAACTGCATCTGGTCTTGAGCATTCTCCTCAAAAGAAACAGAAAGTACTACCCACTTTCTCTTCTCCAAACATCTTTTCAATCATATGAAATCAAGTAAATGTTGTTGGTTTTTTTTTCCTTCTTTTTATTTCCTTTTTTTTGGCGAGTATATAACTGGTTTTGTCAATTCCTTATTATCTGAAATGTCCCGGACATGTCCTTTCTATACTATGTGAAAGTGGATATCAAGTATGGATTTCCTCTCTTTGATAGGCCACCATGGTATTTGTTCTGCCATCTTTACCCATGACTTACTCTTGGTTGTGTTTAATCATGATATTATGTTGTATCTCAAATATTTGGTAGAGAATTGCACTAGTAATTAGTACAGAGATGCTTTATGCATAATTTTCAGATGTTGCAAATTATTAGTTGTGTGATGAAGTACTCTAAGTTCAGTAAGTTCCTATATATATTTGATGCGATCTTCACCAGTTGCATTGACTACATTAGAATTAAAATTGTCTATGGAAAGAAAATTCAGGAATTATTGATTGGAGACCCAAGATTACAGGAAACAAAAATTGATAATAGGAATTATTGACCTATTGATCTACTCTAACAAGAACCAGCAATATATCAAAGGACGAATGCCACAAACTTGAAAGTTTGATAAGTTCAAGACAAGTTCAATAAAGAACTAAGAAGGAACAAAATCCTCTCAGTAGAAATATTTATGAATAAAAAACTTGAAATACTTAGGGCCGTTGGCCAACTATATATAGTGTATGAAAAAAACTACTAATTGTAAGCCTACTAGGAATTGGTACTAGCTATCCTATTAGAAAAACCTTATAAAATCTTAATTTGATAAAAGAAACCTAATATAAATAAGAAATAGCTAAGCAGAGAGGAACCTAATAAGATTATGAAATTTTAAAGTCTTGAAATCTCTAGGATTTAATTTCATAAATCATCACATACTTGAAATTAATCTTGAGCTTCTTAAAGTGTATTTTATACTTGTTGGGCCATGTCTAAAATCTTCTTGTGGATCTTGATCTTTTAACAAAATAATTTCTTTGAATATGACAGTATTGTAAGAATGATGTTTGTTGTTTATGAATTTGTCTCATAAAGCCCATCCACTCTAATCCAAGAAAAGTTCCTTTTGGATATCGAAATATACTTCCTATTTCTCTGTCAGGATTGCTAGTTTTGAGGGACCTAAACATTTAGTGTTGTTTGCTTCCTCTGGATTCCTTCATTGTGTTTGTTCCATGTGCTTATCTATTATATGGTTCTATAGACTCTTTCAGGTGGCAGTGGGGTGGAATCTGAACTAGAAGAGGGATCTGCACCAGTAACCGAATCAAATGGTCGACTAGATTTGGATGCAGATATTGGTACTGTTAATGAATCAAAAGTAAGAAGATTGGTTGTGTCCCTGGCTTGCTTGAATTCAATTCTTTTTTACATAGCAGTTAGTCTAGGGAAGTTGAATGCCACATCATTCAGATACACAAAACACATAACGAATAAACTACAAAAGTGCGGCTTTTTTTGTGACTCTTCGTCAGCAATATTCTATCTCATTGCCTTCCCATTTCTGGTTTATAAGACCTTTGTGTGGTTCTGATAATTTCAACAAGGGTTTACTAATTCAATCCTAATCCATTTTTTAGGTGGATCATGATTTTCTGTTCCTTCTTGAAAATGATTGCCCAAAGGTTGAAGAAATGACAAAGGATCAATCCGATGAACTTTTTGCTATGGTAAGCATGTGATTTTGCTTGTTCCAGAATTGCTGTTGTGCCAAAAATAAAGAGTTGTTTGAGCTTGATTTCAGGTATTTTTCACATGTAAACATGTCTGCATTTATATGTTCTTCCCTAGTTTGACGTTGATCTTGAGCAATTTTAGACAATAACAATGGTTGGTGCTGATCTTGGTATTGGATAAACAACCGTAAGCTTTACAAATTTTGCAGATTAGGCACATGGAGCAGAAACTTGAAGAGTTACTTGATATTCTGGCATCTAACTGCAGGTATTTTTCTTAAACTGTGCATGAAAATAAGACCTCTAGAGTTATTGCTGCTTGTATAACCTTTTTTGTATATGCAAAACCTATTTGACACTTATTTATTGAAACAATATTCTTCACCGTGTAACCTTTTCGAATTCTGTCCATTTTATAAGCAACATTGGTTGGATTCTGGACTGCAGTATACCCACATAATTGTTTAACCATTTGTTTTAAATGTTCTTTTCAGGTCAATGACCCTGTCTGAGAAGCAACAGCTTCGAAAGTTGATCCAGGAGCTCCCTTCAAGAAACTTGGACCGTGTAGTGGATATAATCCAACGGAAGAAACCTATTGATAGACACTCCAGTGATGAGATTTATGTTGATTTGGAAAAAGAGGTAAAAATTATTGCATATTTTTTTCCTTCCTTTCCAAATTAATTAAATGTCTATAATTCTATTTCCTGTGTTTTAACTTCTCTATATTTATACTTACGCTTTTGCCACCACACACTATACACTACACCACACCACACATTGACTAGTGTTGATAATATGGTAATTTACTAATTGTAAAATGTCTCGTTTTCACTCAGCAACTATTTGTTTTTCTTTTCAAGTTCTGTATGAAGTTAAATTGAGTTTTTAATTTGTTTTGCCACAGGAAAAAGGTTAAAATTCTTCACAATATAAACTCTTATAACTTTTTTTGTCTGTTTTTCGGGCAGAACAAGGCAACACTCTGGAGATTATATTTCTATATTGAGGCTACTGAAAATTCGCGAAAGCTCTGAGGCTGAGGTTTGACAGTTGTGCTACCTTTTTCTAGAAGCGCATCTGGTGTGGAGAATCTTTGATTTTTTTTTTTTTTGTGGTGTTGAATGTAGAGATGTCTTTGATATGGTTCTTCACAGCTTTGTAATACAGAAATTTCCATAGTTTCCTGTCATTGTGGGTGTATCCCCTTTGATCAGACTAATCTTGATATAGGTGAACATGGTTCTCACAATTTTGATTCAAGAAAGTTTTATAATGGTTGCCCCATACAGTCATACTCTTTCTATCAATGCAATCTGCAATTGCACTTTTATCCTAAGATGATATGCTGTTCTATTTAATTGTACTTTAATAATTTGGAGCGGAAATGATATGACAAAAAAATATTATTTAAGTTATTACGGTGAGCGTGGATCGAACACATACACATGACCTTCAGATCTTCAGTCTAATGCTCTCCCAACTCAGCTGTCCCAGCAGGCGTTCTGAGAAAGCATTGGTTGTCACACATCAACCAGAAAAAGAAAAAATTCTTTGGATCCTTGCATTGTCTCAAAAAAGAGAGAATCTTTGTCTAGCCGGCAGAGAAAGATGAAGGCTTTAGCAAGAAACAGGGATGAAAGTGGAGCCGATGAATTGTGAAGTTGAAAAACATACGGAGCTATATGCATCATCCAATTAATATTGGAGATATCCTGGTTGAATTCTCCATTCCCAGAAAGTAGACCGGGACGTGTTCGTTTCCTTTCTCCCTTTTTTTATGTTCATTTTAATCTTCTGGCTGAAAAACGTTAAGGTTTTGACTATAATTAAATTATTATAAACTGTTTTTCCTCGTGAGAATTTGAGGTAGAATTTTGTACGGTAACTAAATCTGAACAAATGATATGGAATAGAATCAGTAACATTCAATTTCTAATCTTGACTTGGGAAGACAAGAATTGATATGGACAGTACATGTAAACCTTGTCACGTCCTTGTCACTTAATTACAAATTCTTAACTAATTTAGGATTCAAAAAGTCGTGTTTCTGATAGTTTTTCATTTCCATGAATTAATTCCAGTTAGAAGAAAGGAAGAGTTGTGGTTTTGTAGATTGTCTACGATTCTGAAGATCATAGACCAGTCTCAGCAGGACCCCGAATTGTGTGTCAACATTCTCCTCTGCAATGTTAAGGTATCTTCATTCACCTCATGCCTGAATTGTATATCCATGTATACTTTCCCCCTCAAGAAATGTTCTGTTATGATGTACTAATGAGATTGAGTATGTATAAATGCCATAATATTTCTATGATGTGGCTAATAAGGTTTATCATTTATGTATTTGGATATCTAATTCGATGATTACATCTATGCCAGATCAAATGCTATCAGGAAAGTTCTTGTGCTATTTTTTATGAGGACCTCATCATTTGCTCTGTTTGACAGGAGAGTTGGTGATGACTTTAATCCATTTCAGATCTCACCAGAGTTTGAATCTCTAGATTGTGATAAGGCTATTAAATAAACTATTTATCATTTTAGGGTAGTATATATTTCATGTGTTGACATTTTTGCACCTCAATAAGGCTATCTTCTGACTTGCATATTGCTTTTCTCTTTTAATCTGTTTCCAGACAGCCTGGCAGGTCAAATAATATGCAGGAGTACTGATATTGCCATTCCCTTTTTTATTCATTTCCTTATAGTACTTTACTAACTGAAGTTCCTAAATCCTAAGGCATGCACTTAAGTTTAAGCTGAGATAACTTCTCATAGAACATATGGGCTTATATCTCAAATACCTCAAGAAATTGCTATCTTTAATCTTCTTGTTTGTCTCCAAAAAGAGTAAGATCAATCATTTCTAGTTGCATTGTAGATGGTTCTTCTGCACAGATATGTGTCAAATCATCTATTCAGATTAATATTATTTTTCAAGTTTTTTGGCTTAGATTCTAGATTTTGCCTTTTGTTCTCATCTTATATTTTGATTTCTATTTCAATATGATTTTTTACTGCAGGCATCAGTGTGCATGTTATTGCATTGAAAGATACCAAACAAGGATTTGTTGATCTATTTTGTGAGGTAAATAAAAATGCTAAGGTTCCTTTGTTTTTGCATGTTCTAATAGGATCAATTTTCTGTATTCTTTTACTTTCTGCCTAAGGACAATCTTTTTCCTATTCACTTTTTGGAACTTCGTTGGAAGGTTCTCCATGTATGTGAAGTACGTGGCACATGGATGCTGCTTCTCTGGGATGGAACTGATGTTCCTGCCCTTTTCTTAGAGACAACAGAGTATTCTTTACTTTCTTAAATTCTTGATAAATAAAGGTCTACACTCTCTTTTTGTCAAAGTAGATATTTGTTGTTTCATCTTGTTAAAGTTCTGTCCTCTTTCTCCTATTAAATCATTATTATTGTGTTCGTCTCTGGAGTTGGCATTATAGAGCCAAGTTTTTAAAATGCAGAAGTAAGCAGCAGGACTCTATTTCAGAAGAGGTTGAGTCAATGGCTTTGCCAAGAAATGTTTTACTTGGTTTTCCTCATCTTGGGACATTGTTGAGAGTTATTGTGGATCAGGCATATGGAAATCTTGGCGACATAAGAAATTTCAGGGGTTGGGTACGAATCTGTAATCTTCAAATCAAAACTGAATCAGGGTTGTCAAAGCTAATCAAACTCCGCCAACTAAGATTCGACCTTTATGAAAAGATGATAATAATGTCACCAAACATTCGAGGCACTTCCTGCTCTTGCTAATTTAAATCAACTAGAAGCACCAGATTTGCTCTTCTTCTATCGTATACTATGTTTCTAATTCTTAAGCTTCTTTTTTTGTGTTTCTGGTTATTATGCATCAGGGACTGCCATCAGAGGATATCACAACAAAGTAATTTGTCTGCTTGAGTTTAGGCTAAAATTTTGACAGGCACTTTATCTTAGTTTCCTTTAGTTCTTGAATATGTCTATCCATATAGGTTTTTTCTTTGGTTCCGTAACAAGATATCATTTATTTGAGTTTCTGAAATCTTTCTTCACATGTCACTTGTTTGTCAGAGATTCCAGCCTATGACTTTGCCATTTTGCAACAGTGATGGATCTTCTCTGTGTATAGCTGGTTTCTTGCTGTTGCAATCATGATTTTTATTGTTTTAGCTCATATTTGATAATGGTGATCTGGAAGGCATACAGAAAGGTCTTATGCATCAAGTAGAAACAGCTATTTGAGGTGGTCCTAGTGAGAGATCTTCATAATCTATTATCCCTATACTTCTTAACCCACTAATGATTCTAGTTTTATGGTTGCTTATAATATGAATGTATTGGTAATCACCTAACCACGACTATAGAATATTTAGACGGAAAGAATACAGGCACTCCTGGTGTTCAAAGATGCAGTAGCTGTGTTTCCACTAACCCAGCTGCCTTACATGAACTAATTTAGAATTAAAGTTTGAAGTGAAGATGAATTATCTTTTGGATTTCATTTATATGTAACATCGATTCTTCTCCGTAGGTACTTTTTATTGGGCAAGATATACTTGCAATGAAGATGAACAAACTGTCCAATCTGCCTGAATGTGAAGATTCTCCAGGAAATCACATCATGGACTCAATATTGTCTATGCTTTATTGTTGAATCATAAATGAAAGTGATGTCTCAGTCTATGCAGTATCACATCCACAATATGTAGTTGTCTTTTGTGCTGCTAGATATATCTCTATGTACAAAGGTGAGCCATATTGATAATTTGGAAGGTTGTTTAATCTTTAATTGGATCTTCTATGTTTGGAACAACTATATTTTGAATTATATGGAATTTGATGATGAAGTTTATATAATTTGTGTATCCCTTCCTTTTTGAGATGGTGCCCACAACTCTAAATTTAGATGTTGCAGCAAACAAGCCCCATTCTATGTACATAGGTTTCAGAAAACATGTAGTTCATCAGTAAAACCTCTGACCCTTATTCGTCTGCATATATAGGTTTGAAGTTCTTGTAAGCAACTACAGCATAGAAGGGATCTGATCCCGGAAGTAATTTTAGCAAGTCCAAGATCCAACTAAAACTGGATGTCTTCTTCTGAGCATCACCGGCAGTGGGCAGCTTGCGAATAACTTCTGGTTGAGTGAATCCCTCTACACACTGGAAGTATTGCACTACCAGCTGCACGCGACTATATGAAGTGCCATCTCTCCAAGCAGAAATAGCCTTCTCATAGAATAGCCTATTGCTAAAGCTGACTATGAAGACTCCTCCAGGCCTCAGGATCCTGAAAACCTCAGCGAATACCTGAAATTTACCACCAAAACTGTGAAGTTTGAAACTCTGGAAATTCGTCTTCTGATTCGGGTGAAAGGGTTTAAAACGGTACCAACCTTCTCTGGCTGTTGAAGGTACTGCACACTGACTGTGCATAGCACTGCATCAAAACTGCAGCTTTCCATCTGGAGTTCTTGATCTTCATTGAGATCCTTGACAAAGAAATAATCCAGTATGGGATTTCTGGCTAGCTCCTGGGCGTTGAGTCCATGTCCTACTACCCTTCTGAACTTGACATCATTGGGCAGGTGGCTAACCCATGAACTCATCAAATCAAGAATCTCTGACTCTGGTCTCAGTCTTTCCCTGTAAAGATTTGTCAATGTGGAGATGAAGTTATCATCTACATGGGTTACAAAACGTGGGTAGGCATAGAAATCTCTGTCAGATTTGTTGTTCAGTTTGGTTCTTCCTTCTTGACTCAGAACTAAGCGTTTGATTCTCCCTGCAGAAGAGGATTGTTCTGTTGTGAAATCTTCCTTCTTATTTGGAGAAGCTTTACAAATCCTTCTTGACGAAGTCTGAGTTTTTGTGGGTGTTGATGAATTCCAGTTCCATGAGGTGGGATTTGGACGAGTGATTAACATCACAAGTCTATGAGTCTCTAATTCAGGAAACTCCTCACAAGAGAAAAATGGAATGGGACTTGAATATTGAGTCCACCAGGAAGAGTTTTTGGCTGGATAAGGCGTTACTGATGGACAATGCTTTTCTTAATTTGGATTCGTTCTACTCGTCTCTAGTGACGACGTCGTTGGATTCAATAGATTGACCATTCCCAATCAATCAACCATGGATTCTTGTGGTTTCCCTTTTATCCGTGTGATAAAAAATAAATAAATAGTTTGAACAATATAAGTTGGGGGGCCTAAGTAATTAAAGTAAAATGGAAAATCATTTTCAATGAGTTTCTTGGGTACTATTTACCCAAGGCTTAATGGATACAGAGGGTTCAAACTTGGTTTCGGATTTTTTTTTATTGCATATTTGTGTCATTCTTTTTTTATATTAGTAAAAATTTAACGATTGTCTTAAAAAGATCAAGTACTCATAGGGTTTAATTTATCTTTTATTAACATAACAGAGAGTATGATACACAAATGCATAATAGAAGATCTAAAGATGCGTGCATTTATTTCCCTATCGTTTCAACAGTTGATCTATATCCAAGAGGCTTGATTGATTGTTATATGTAAAGTTCCATCTTTTATTAGTTGATTTACATTTTGAGGTTATGATTGATTGTTACATGTAAGGAACCGTAATGCGATTGAAAAAATTCTAATTTTGTATGGATATTGTGATGGGTGATAAATTAGCCAACGTTACAGTCTTGGGTAAAGTTTGAAATCAAAGAAAAGGGACCATCCAAGCTTTGGTTTTGGGATAGATCATCAATATTCGAGAATAAAGACAAAGGGAAAGACTGATTGTGATCTAAAGGCATTCTAATCTAGTAGTAGTGAATGTTGATCTCGAGCTCAGTCAGTGTGAAAATATAGTTGATAGATAAGAGACACCAGACCAAGACCAACCAAGGCTCGACCAAGCAAGCAATCAAGTGAGTTAAGGGTCCCTCTCCGTTGCACGTGCACCATGCAGAAAGCAGAGACGACACGCATTCGATTGCCCTTTGGCTTTGCCTCTCCTTTTTGCCTTTTAGTTTTACGTACGTTCCGGCTTTTTTCTCTTCTTACGGGCACATGTTTCATCATTTCCCCCCCTTCTTTTACCTCTAGCCATCATATGATTGTCATGGAAAGCTTTCACATTTGTTGTTGTCTTGCTTCACCCACGTTTGCACCCACTCTTCAACGGGATCACAGGACTCAATTCTCTTCAATTCCAACCTAAATTTTTTTTTTATCCTTTTTGCAGTATCCGGATCAATCCAAATAACTTATGAATAACTATAGAGAGACATTTAAGGGTGTGATCGAGTGGTTCGGAGATAAAACCCACGTAACGTAGATCGTGAGTTTATCTCGATCTTCCTTCATACTTTGACCTTGATGAGTTGTGCGGAAGGAACTATAATCGATGGTATATAGACCTGCCGTTTCTGTGGACTTTTACCGCTGGCTAGCAGCAATGTAAGAAACTAGAAAGTGTGACCGAATTTGCAAACCTTGGAGAAACTCAGTTAACCCCATTATGAAAGTTCATACATATGTGAAACATACTTAAAGCAAATAAAGAAAACTCCAATCAACAATTTGAATATATTTTGCTCTAAGCAACATCAAGAAAAAGGCTATTGAAAACCTACCAAATTTGTTGTCTGTTGGGCTGTGCTTTAGGGAACCATTAGTTGTTGTTTAAATTATCTAGCTAGTGATTAATTAGCTAGCTTTGATCAAAAAAAAAAAAAGAAGCTTATAACTAGGTGATGGTTAATGTCCCCTCTTGCTAGGAATGGATTACATTTGAGACAATGAGGACCAATCTAGAGAAAGTAATTTTAGCTCATCAGGGGAGTGAACAAATAATAGAAGAATTAACCCCTTAAGAACA
>JAOXNR010000032.1:17782483-17795043 GCA_028571225.1 Parsonsia alboflavescens | reverse complement strand
TTTCTTTAAAAAATATTTAAAATAAAACATTTCAATTTTCACACTACTTTTAAAAAAATGCAAAAACTTGTAAACAAAGTGAACAGAAAATTGGAGAAAAATGTAGAAAATTATTAAGAGTTATTGTACAATTCAATCCTCAAACTTTAAAGTTTTGGTCCCTAAATTCTGTTTTTTTTTCCCTTTATCATCCTTAAAGTTGACATAAAAATAAGGTGATTTTTTTGAAAAATCCGGTCAAAAGGATCAAAATATTCAACCCTAGATTCTTTAGGGATGATAAAGGCAAAACGAAAAAAAAAAAAACTTTAAGGACCAAAACTTCTAAAAGAGTAAAGTTTAAGGATTGAAATTTACAATAATTCAAATTATTAAATACAAACCAAATATAAAAATGAAAAACTCAATTTCAAAATTCAAAACTTATTACAGTCCGGAAAACAAAAACCTAAACAAAGAGTTTGAATTTCAATAAGAAAAAAATACTATTATAAACAATAATACTGTAACAGTAATAAAAAGTATGTATTTTTTTTTTATAATTATTGTAAATAAATTAATCTGTTTTCATTATTTATTTTTATAGAAATACTTATAGCATATTAATACATTAATTTCTTTTATTATTTTTTAAAAAATACTTATAATATATAAATATACAAATTCTTCTTTGTACATCAATAGATTATTTTTTTCCATATAAAGATTTCCTACTCCTTACAAATTGAAAAATAAAAGACTGTTTTAAGGCAAATTGTCTATAAAAGGGCTCAATCGAAACCACGCATATCGTCACTTTTCCTATCTTTTGATTTTCTGATATCTGATCACTTAAACATTTGAACATTGGCGAGCTATCCCCCCCGTAAGTATCCAACTTGTCGACGGAAGGATTATCGTAGCTGGAGCATCTCTCCTCGGGGGAACTTCATCGGACCAGAAAAGGATGTCTTACGATTATCTCTTCAAATACATAATCATCGGTGACACGGGTAATCACTAGTTAACTTCGAACCCTAATTTCTTCTCTGGAACTGCTTATGCAATTAGATATTCATGTCTTACGCCTATAGAATTATGAGGAATTGTGATTACTAGGTGTCGGGAAATCATGCCTGCTGTTGCAATTTACCGACAAGAGGTTTCAACCAGTGCACGATCTTACTATCGGAGTGGAATTCGGGGCTCGAATGGTCACCATCGAGGGCAGGCCTATTAAGTTGCAGATATGGGATACGGTATTCAATTTGTTTATTTCTCTTTTTTCTCTTCCGCCTATTTTTTTAGTCGTTTGCTTGCCTTTACCTGTGTGCAATTCATTTTCGCTTGCTCTTCTCATGTAAATTTGGTTTGGTCCTCCTGAGATTTCCTGGACTTAGATCCTTGCAGTTTTATTGTGCTTTATTTTTTTTTGGCGTATAGTGTTGGATTTAAATCGTCCGCGATGTTGGCTTCATGTATATTTTTGGATATACAACCTTGCTACTTACTACTTAGTGTAACCTAATTTCATAATTAGGGTAACATAAGAAGAACAAAATTGTTTGTATCTAGATCATGAGATGGATTGTCCAGTTCCCTAGGGTGGTAGTTCGAGGACTTGCCCTCTCAACCATGTGTCCATCTCCCTCTCAACTCTTCTCCCTCCACAAAAAAATAAAATATGTAAAATTTATACGTAGTTTAGAAAAGTGTTTCATAATCCTCGAAGCTGAGTCCAATTTTGATTTCTTTCCTTATCAGGATCATAGTTCGTACTGTCAATTAGATGAGAAATTCTGTAATTGAAGTAAAGTTTAGAATATCATCCTTGTATCTTATCCCATATCCTGCTTTATATCAGGCTGGGCAAGAATCTTTCAGGTCCATTACCAGGTCATATTACAGAGGAGCTGCTGGAGCACTTCTTGTTTATGATATTACCAGGTAATATATTCCTTTCTCTCCATTTATTGTTAATATAATTAATTTTTTAATGATTTGTTTTCTATAGTATGGTATCTCAAGTCTAACCACTGCTTCTCAGGGGTTCTAAAAAGGAGTTTTCTTCTTATTTTCTTTTCTTATTTGATGTTCTCTAATTAGAGACATTCACTAGTGCAGAACTTTTACACCTAATAATGGATAAATAGAGATTATCAGTCTGTTATTGGCCAAAAATGCAAATTATTATTAGGGTCCAGCATCAGCATCTGTATGGGTCAGACATAATGCAAATGATTTTTTATGATATATGAGGTTGGCAGGTGAAATTTCACTCCCTGCAGTAATTCTGGGTGTATGATATGGATGAGCATTTTAAACTAAGAAACTTTTGTTCAACATTTTAAAGTTTGTTTATTCAATTCTATTCATCTTATACCACTGAGCATGATAGCTCACGACTATGCATTTTTCACTTAAAACCGTGCATGTTTATCTATTCTGCAGGAGAGAGACATTTAATCATTTGGCAAGCTGGCTGGAGGATGCTCGGCAACATGCAAATCCTAATATGACGATCATACTTGTTGGCAACAAGAGTGATCTTTCCCACCGAAGAGCTGTCACTAAAGAGGAGGGTGAACAATTTGCAAAGGAACATGGTCTTTTGTTCTTGGAGGCATCTGCAAGAACTGCCCTTAATGTTGAGGAGGTAATGAGATTGTTCACATTATCTTATTCAAAAAGAAGCTTTCTGTCTGCTGAATGTTTAATGTAGTTCGAATTTTCATCAATTATGTGCAGGCTTTCATAAAAACTGCTGCAATGATTCTTCAGAAAATTCAAGAAGGTGTTTTTGATGTATCACAAGAGGTATTTACTTTTACTTTGAGTTGTTATTAGCCACATTCTAAACTGCTCTAATGGATTTTGGTAGCTACCTAAAACCCCTTTTTATCTCCTTTCATAGTTTAAGGGTTCGAATGTTCTCCTTTTAAGAACCATCTTTTTAATCTGAAGTAGTAGGAGCAGAGTAAAAAGATGTTTAAGTTTCTCCTTTTTTACTTTATTGTCAAGAACCGATTAAATTGCCCACATTGTGTATCACTGCAGTCATCAGGTATTAAGGTTGGTTATGGGCGATCACAAGGTTCGACTGGAGCAAGAGATGGAGCTGTTGCTCAAAGAGGCGGATGTTGTGGTTGATTGCACCATAACAGATTCCATCCTTTATTACCCATTTATTCTTGACCTGAGTTTGATGAGAAACTCTTATGGGATATTTGGGGAATATGCAATGTACATACTTCGAAGCATAGCTGTTCAAGTTATGCAGTGCCATTTGAGATACATATCTGGTAAAAGTATCTCAAAGCTACAAAACATTCGTTTGATCATTGCAAGTTCAAATACAAGTTTGTGTTTTGTAAGATTTCTAATAAATAGTTTTTAATTTTTGTTTCATTATTATAGTTTTTTTATTTTTGTTATTAAAATCACTGCAAGATTATTAGTGATATTCTAGTTATATATAATTTTTGTTTCATTAAGAATTATTAGTAATATTCTAATAAAAATATATAATTTTTTCAATGCGAGTCAGTTTTCATTCTTTAATGAAAGTTTAAATATATCATTCATTTTCTATTTTGTAATTATATAAAATTTTTACGGTTCAACATTTAACAATTGCTCCTACTTCTAGAATTTAATTTTAATTTATCCTTTTAAGCTTTAATACATAAAATATATTAAAAAAATTTAATATACAAAATATATTAAAAGATAATAATTAAAAATTATCAATAAAATTTTTTTTAATATTTTATTAATATAAAAGGAAATACAAATGTGTTACAAAATATTCAAATGTCATTATTTATCAAAATATAATTATCAAATTACGTTTGACACCAATCCAATAATAAATAAAATTCAAGAACATAGCAAGAAATAATCTTCCAAGGCCAAATAAATGCCCGGTAACACTTTAAATTGCGAAAGAGTACACAAAATAGAAAAAAGGTAAAACATATCAACAGCGACAAATAATTCGAGCCTAAATGGCAATCAATCTCATTCTATCACATCCACCCAATACTAAGAGCATCAACCAAATACCTGCAATGCCCAAGTGACAGTGATAAGCAGTATTAGTACAGCAACAGCACAAGTATAAACATGCGTCTTCTCAAAGGAAAAGTATACTTACACCAGCCAAGAAATCCTTGGATAACCGAGGCTTCCGTGTATTGACGTTGTTTGCTGCAATTGGTTTCTTCTGGGGATATTGATGAATTCTCTTTGGAAAAATCTGGGGCTCAGAAACATCAACAGCTGCTTCTTCTTGGTGGACCTTTTGCTTCTGAGAAAACAGATTAATCAACTAGGTCAAACATCAAATCCATGGTTCACATGCAAGATGTGCATGCAAAGCATACAAAAGGATTTGACAGCACATAGTTAGACCAGATGAAAGTAAATCCTAGATTATGCTGCTCTGATTAAATGAAAATATATAAAGCACCAAAGTATCTTCCATACAACAAAAACACACAAGTCTAATAATACAGTAAAATAGGTAGTACTTAAACAAACATGCATCTAATTCCTGCTTATTCACTTCCATGCATATGTGAGAAATAAGACCTTCTTTATCCGTTCTTCAATGGAACTTAGTGCACGGGATTGATCAACTTTGGACAGGTAGAAAGAGCTTTCCCTCTTTGCAGCAGATATTTCTAATGCTAGTTTTTGCTCTCGAATGGCATTTTTGTACGCTGCAGAAACATCACAAGTTAGCTCAGAAAATATGCTCAAGGACCAATATGTGATAAAGAAAATTTTCAGAAATGATCATATACCGATTTCTTCAGTAAGATCATCCCACTTGAATTTACTCAAGTACTTTATATTCCAAAGGTCATAATAGAACATTGATCTTTTCTTCCCACCTGTACAAAATGAAAACAAAACAAAGCATATTTAATTATCATTCCTGTTACAAGGGCATGGAAGGAAAATGAGATTGAGCATTGTCCACCAATAACAAGAAGATAGAAGGGTAAATTTTATGGCCGACTACTGACTGCAGGGAACATATTATCATCTTTGTAGTTAAATAAGAAGCAGACGGTACTAAAGCCATATTCATTTCAAATGCATTCATAGAGCCCAAAATGATAATTCAAGTGAAAGGATATGCAATGCAAAGAAAATATTGAACTTACAATGAAATTTCACACAGACAGACAGTGATGAAATAAAATATATAGATGCTAGTATTTAACAAGAGTGAATGACATACACAGGAGAAAAATGACAGTTTTATTAGCAGATCATAGACCTGAAATCAGAAGAAGAAAAACAAAGCTGCAGAAAAGATGATACGTTGATTCAAATAAATTTAACTTAGAGAATAAATGTGTAAAATGTCCATATATTTATGCAATTGTGACATGATCACATGCATCACCAAAAAATAAAGTTCAGGCATATCATTTAAGTAAACATAGCATTTGATAGATGAGTTTTCTTCTGGAAATAGTGACAAAAGATCCTTCAATTACCTATTTCTTGTCCATTTAACATCCTAGCAACCCTCTTGGCAACACTCTTCTTTGTAAATTCCACCCACCTGCAAAAACATCCTCATTCATTTGTTATATGTTCATGTCTCGATCTTTTGAAAGTAAGAAACAAAAAAATCACTGACCAAACAAGAATCTCAAGATGTTGCAAGAATTAAAAACTAGGTAACCCCAAAACGATGAATACATGTTCAGTTCAATATCGTAAAGACTAGAGACATACCCTTCTGAGAATCCTTGTCCTCGAAACCCACCTTTTCTCTTGCGTTGAATTCGGGCTACCTCACCTGAGTCACAGAAGTAGCAAAGCTAACAGCTTTATACATCAATCTGAAAGAAAACAATCCATAGACAGAACAGCGAAAATTTGAGATGCAGTGTCCAAAAGACTGACCTTCAGGTCTGAGATAAATTCTTTGAATTTCCCCATACTGAGAAAGAATCTGCCGAAGCGTCAAAGGATCCATTCGAGGAGGTATCCGGCTCAAATAGCAAACCCCTCTCTTGTCAGCCTCTACAGCTTCCTCCAATAGTCGTTTCTTCCTCTTCATCTTCCTCTTATCGCCATTATTATCATCTGACTTTTTATCCCCTTCACATTGAAATCCTCGTTCTTCTTCTCCTTCAGCCATTCAATCAGATAAAAACTACGACAACTGGAACAAAATCAAAATTCCGAAGTCTTCAGCAACAATTTAATGTCCGGCACGAGGAATCACCGGAGTAAGAACCGACTTTGGTTATCGACGGCGAGCGAACAGCAGGTGGGCGGCAAAATAATCTTGTCAGAAAGATTTCGTAAAACCCCATCAACTATTTGGGCTGGATTCGTTTCTTAATTCTTCCTCTTGGTGGACATTATCGTATTGGACCCATACTTTATATTTGTGTCCGTAAATTAAATATTTTTATTTTTATTCTTGTTTAGAAATGTAACATGTAATTGTTAATATTTTTTAGTTCGAAATTAAATAATATATTTTTATTTTTAATTATTAAAATGGGACATTCAATTTCAAAAAAAGGAAATATTAGAAATTACATAAATTGGTTTGTTCAAGTTTAGATTTTTAACAGTCATTTTCTATAAATTAAAAAATAATATATTAATAGAACTCAAGATCAGAAAAATACAATATATAAGTATTGATAATTACAAATGATTTATATAAGACAAATTAAAAATAATAATAAATAATCTGAAATTAAATATTTAAATACTTCTTAATTTAAAAATTTATATCCATTAATTAAAAGTCTCACAAATAATAACATTAATAGAAAGATATTAAATTTTAAGCCGAGGAAATATCATCATGAGATATTCTAATGGCTTTTGAGGGACGTGTGTTTACAAATTCTATATAAAGAAAAAAATTATGGCAACAAACATATTCCTCTAAATAAAATTAAATATTCATATTTCATAATTTCGATCAAAAATCTACTCACTAACTCATTTTATATCATCCCTAAATCTTCAATTCTTAATCCTTCCAATTGTAAGGGAAAAAGAATGTTTTATTACTATTATTATTTTTTACATTCACCTATATTCTTAACCTCAAGACTCGAGGATCGATACACACGTATCTCGAATTTGAAACCTCTCAATCTCAATCTCAGGACTTGACGGGAAAAAGAATGATTACATAAGATATGACGTTAAATTTCTTCAGTCAGGCATGACAGTCCACATCTAAATGAACCCTGCAAGTAAAGAATTGTTCAAAGCTAAACAGAGGGTTCCATGCTGCTGTCTTCAAGAGGTGAAAACAGTATAATCTTTTAGTACACAAAGATCAAAGCAGATGAATTAACTGCCCAAAGTGCCATTCATCTCTCAAGGAAGCCGCCGGGCAGAGGAGAGGAATTATGTTGCCCTTTCTCTTTTGTCTTTACTTTGATCATCTCAACCCTGAGGTCGTGCAGGACCAGATCTAAACCTCAAACCATCGAGGGTTCGAGTTACAAGCATTAATCTTGGATCATCCTCAGGTATCTCCCGTCTCTGAAATTTGAAGCAAATTCGAAGCAATATTACAGGACAACACAGCAGCATAGAGATAAAAATTCATTGAAAGCAGGCCAACTATATTGCTTCCCACATGGAAGAGCAAGAAGGAAAGAATTCGTGAAAATGTGAAAGAAAAGAACTCACCTTCAAGCCATTGAAATATGCTTCAACTGCAGGAAGAAATGGGGTCATTTTACGTGCTTGCATCATATCCCATATCAAGTTGGCATTGGTATATCCACCAGCCTGCAAAACAAAGCATCAAGAAAAGGAAAGTATATGAAATTAAGTGGAAGGATAAGCAAAACACAATACCAATTTGTAAAGCCAAATTAGAGAAATAGGCTGAATTTCCTTGATTTACTTACGGTTTCACCTGCAGCAACAAGGAGGAGGTCACTTCCCATTTTGACACTCAGGAAAGAGTTTCTAGAATTCATCTGAATCTGATTCTCGAGAGGGATTGTATAGATGTGTGAGGCAAAGTCAATGTATTGATGTAACAGAATTTTGGTCAAACAGCAGAACATACATACCAGCATATCCTGAGCAAGTTGCATTCCCTTGGGCGTATGCCCCAACATTGCTCCCTCTATAAGTGTCTGCAACCACAGGTCTCACTTAACGTTACAAACAAAAGGCAAACGGATCTATAGAAATTAGAGTGTGGAAAAGATTTATAAATTCTAATAATCTGCCAAATGAGTTTTCCGTATGTTCTACATATACATTTACATATATCGATGTTCAGCAGCAAACATATTTCCATGCATATTTCATGGAGGAACTTCCAAGACAAGTCATCATATGGCAAAGTACAGATGATGCAAACAAGTAGCAATGCACCATGATTGTTGATTAGGAACCCAAAACTTAAATCTCATTTCAAGTTATCACATGAAACCATATAAAACACGAAGTATACAGGATTTAGGACCTCAGGAACTGTTGGGGAAGTGACTTTCGGGGTAGCAAGGTTAATTAAATACATATTGGTAACCATTTTCCAAGACCATATGCAATAATCAGATATCCAGTAGCATCTGAATCTGCCTGCTTCCATCATTCATTGGGAAAGGTGAATCACTAAATATCAAATTTGTTGCATTGAAATGTTCACCCAGTTGTGCTGAATGCACATCCATTCCAGACTTACCACATATAGTTCAGCAGAGGGTTGTCTCCCAGAATTAATGTACTCTTCAAAGGTCTGAAGACCACGATCTATGTTTCCGGAATTCAGATAACACCTACAACAACAATTGCAATCAAAGACCAGACAGGTATACCTTCCAGAGTTGTAGAATTTCAAAGGCACCTTACCACTAGGGTACTGTGGGATCAAAAATACCATATGCATCTCACCAGGGAGCAAGAATTAAATTGATACAGTTAGGCTAGCCAGGAAAAATGAATATCTTTCAAGCTATTTACTGTATTAAATATTAATATCCACCCATGAATAGCATTGCTCAAATAATAGTCTGGAATATCGAAATAATTCACCACTAGATTAAGTACGGTAAAACCAGGATCTCCAGTATCATATGTAGACAAAGCTTTCCAAACCCTTTCTACCATTTCATTTCATGCTAATGAAAAGAAATTGGAGTGGGATGTAAATTAAATTTCTCATCATTGTGAACCAGAAAAAAGATAAATTGGTCAAATTTACATGGCTTTCGCAGAAATATAATTATTGGAACACCTGAATATACAAACATAGTGGATTTCTTTTCTAGGGCACTTCACTTGTATGATAAGAAGAATGAGATACCTTATAATTTGCATCACCATGTAAATATCAGTCACTCTACCATCCTTTTGAAACATGTCCAAAAGAGTTTCCATTGCCTGCCAGGATAGAGAGAACATGAATTAATTTTTGGGGAGTGAGGTGGGGGGTGCTGGGAAATTAAAAATAATGATAACAAACCTATATTCTGTAATCTTTTTTCTTATGGATTGAAAAGCATAAATTTGAAACTAACATGTAATTACAACAATGCAATATTGATCCAATAACTTGTAGCGATATACAGAACAGGAAGACAATGTGATGTAAATGGACTAGATACGACTATAACAAAATTGTAACTTACATATAAAAAGATATCTATATCTAGATCTGTACTCATTTTAGCTGTGGGTAATATATGATGAAGTGATATTGTTGAACAACTATATTCCATATTGACCTTTGTATGAAATTGATAGGACCAAAGAATAAAAGAAAAGGCAATCCTAAAAGATATTAACATGCCATAGAAAGATAGATGATGCCATCCTAAAGAAAATCATGAGTGTGTACCAGGAAGCAGCTAGCAGGTAAAAAACAAAAAAGACAATTTCATTGATTATAATTAGGTTAAGCATGTCTTAGGGATTCACTATCAGAGTAATTTTTCATACAGAAAATTTCAGTCTTCTAAAACTCCAGCTTCATCTATTAAATTTCAAAATAAATAGACCCCTACCAAAACCCTCTTTCTCAGTGCTAAACGTAAATCAAGCAATTAGTCAGCAATGAAGTTGTGATGAGAAGGGGGTAAAAAGGTCCAAGCTCAACAAAGGACAAGATATATGCTCAGCACATAACAGCTCATAAACCAGCCTTCAAATATGCTTACATTTAGAGAAACATATAAGTGGTTAAAGTACACATATTCTTTTAAGACTCCTATAAATACGAACCAGATGTTTGGTAAGAAGAAAAGGCAATAGTTGCTTCGCCATAATCTCTTTTTTAATGCATACTTATATAACTAAATATAATCAGAAGGCAAAAGCATTATTTGGATAATGGAAAACAGTGATATGACACACTGTATTAATCACTGATGAAGAATTGGAGAATGACAGAAGTACAGAAATTGTCCCAATTAGATTGTAGATTCCCCTCGACAAAAGAAAATCAAACAAAAAAACTTTTTAAGATTATACCTGAACATCCTTAAGGTCTGCAAAAGCACATAATGCAGCATGATACACAGTAAACTGTCGAGTAACAAATCCCCGCCGGCGGACATATTCAGCAGTAGGGATGTTGTACAATTCTTCTTCAGTAATGCCCATCATTAAACTGTCAGCCACATTGTTTGGTTGATCCACTGATGACCAGCCCTTTGACTGTTCAACTAGCTCAAGGATCTTTTCAAAGGCAACAAAATAAAAACAGAGATCATCAAAAGAACCAAATAAAAATCATGATCACAGGAAAAAGAAAAAAAGAAAAAAAAAAGAATTGTATTTTACTTTGGAACCTAAATCATCAGTAACAGGAGTCTTATTCTTGTGTGCATTTATAAGTCCGGCATAGCAAAATCTGTTCAAACCAAGCCCCGCTGCAGTCATATCCCGAACAATTGCAAGCCTAAAACATGCAACAGATTAGTTCTTTTCTCTTATTTAAACAAAAAGAATCAAAGGTGGTGAAATTACTAAAAATGGACCCATGAATTAATTCTTTTAGCTACTAAAAGAGAAATGGTTGCAGCACTGTTAATGAGGGTGAGGGTTATTACCATATGAAGTTTAACTTCGATACATAAATGAAAAATATGGTCCTTGGTAAGAAGAAGACTGGAGATAAATAGAAGAAAACTGAATCTCATTAGGGATATCGCTTACACTCGATCTAATCGGCCGTCAATTGCACATGCATTGAGCAGACAAACATAGGTTTGTGCTGTAGGTTTGACTTCAAACCTCTTCATTTCTTCTAAAAGCTACAAAGGCGGGAAATAAATAAATAAGAGAGAAAAGTTGCGAAGGAAAACTGCTTGCACTGATGCAGATCAATGCTGAAAAATGATGACTGATATAGCATGTCAAAACAGAAGATACCTGGATTGCTTGGTCAGAATTCTTGCATTTCCCACAAGTTGAGATTAAATAATTGTACAGTGCCGCCTAAAACATACCAAGCACAAGCCATTAACATCTATAACAAAATGCAAAAGAAAGAAATTTTTTGATACAACTAATCGGGATGGCTCAAATGCAAGTATGCACCAGCTTTTGTAGCTTTACAGAAGCAATTTTGCAGCATTGCATCACAATAAATGCTTGACTCAAAGAAACAGATAAGTGATCCCACAAAAAGTTTGAAATACCACATCACCCGTGTCAAACCCCCACCATCCAAAAATGGAACAAAAGGAAGCAAACGGAATGATTTCATGGCAACGAAACCGTCAAGAGACCACCTCACTTAAAAGGAAGAATGAAAGGGAAAAAAAGCACAGCAACATAAAAATAACACACAAAAATAAATATGCAGTGATACAAAAAGAGACAGTAAAGCAAGATTAGATGAAAGGAACATAATTACATCAGGAACCAAACCCATTGCTTTCATTTCATCCCGGAAAAAGAAAGCATCTTGCAAGCGAGCCCCTCTCATTGTCCCAGCAATTAGCGAATGGAAGGTATCCCTTTCTGGCTTTACACCATCCAGCATCATATCATCATAAATATCCCTCAACAAGAAAGGCCTGTTCATCCATTTTCTCAGGATTATACTTCCCACAACGAGGACTCACAAAGAAACAGAAACACAACAAAAAGGCAGACCTCCGTTGAGCAACGAGAGAGGTAATAACAGTGTTGTATTCACTTCCATTGCTGGCGTAATTTCTCTTGCTGTACTCTTCCGTCGACGCCGCAAAGTATCGGCGTCCGGTGGATCGAAAGGCCCAACGATGCTGTCCTATAGAAAATTGAAAAAACCAAAAGGAAATTCACCAAGAAATCCGAGCAATGGCCCCTGAGCAAAGGGTGTGGATAGCTGAAGACGGAATTACCAGAGAGAGCTTGGAGGAGCTTCATGGTCGCCGTCAAGAGCAGAGACTACCAGCGCAGTAGCGATCGGACTTGCTGAGTTTTAAGCTCTGTAGTTTAACCGGAAAGCATTATTATGGGCTGTGCTGCTTGAACCCTTGCGACCCAGACCACAATAGGCTTGGGTCTTTTTTCCTATTAATAAGGACAATAATTTAAAAAGAAAAATCTAATAATTTTTTTATTAA
>JAOXNR010000032.1:17743874-17764934 GCA_028571225.1 Parsonsia alboflavescens | reverse complement strand
CCCCCCCCCCCCCCCCCCCCACCATACCCCCAAAAAAAAGCCATGGACAAAATATGCATAGTATTTTAAATTATTTAATTGTATAATTTTTTTTTAAAAAAAATAAAATTTTATTATTGTTATTATGAAGTTTTTCATTCATATAGATATGTCTTCTTTTCAAAATTAATTCATATTAAAAATTAATTAAATTAAAAACCTTTTTTGGTTCAATTTTTGAAGGCTAATTAATTATTAGTTTTTTTTTAAAAAAAAAAATCTTTGAATAGTTATTAGAATTGGAGTAAATTCACTTTTAAAATCACCTGTAACATAACTGACTCCCGATTCTCTCTTTTCCACATTCCCCAAATTCGCCATACAAGCAGCAACGTGGAAACTGCAGTTCTGTCATCATCGCCATTTTTTAAGGTTGATTCCCAATCTTGTTTCTTTAATGATTTCGAATGGTGGTCACTGTATTGGATGCATGGATTTCACATGCAAATTCAAGTAGGCGCACCCTTAGTCCCGAGATCAATATATATATCTATATATATATTAATTTATTTTTATACATAAAGAATTGATTTTTTTTTTTTATATGATGTTCTGTTGTGTGAATGCCGATTATTTGTGAAAGTATTGAGATCCACAAAACTTTCTTCTGCATAGGTTTTTGTTGGGCAGTAGGGTATTGATCAAAAGTGTTTGATGGATTCGGAAATGGTGAATGCATTGAGAAACGGTGTTAATAAACTCCAATCAAAGGATGATTCAAAGCAAGTTCGGCTTAAGCTGCCATTCTTAATCGGTGAGGTCTTCTTAATTTTTCAGTATTACAGTTTCTGTAACGTTTATGTATAAGAAGTATTTAAAAATAATCACTGATATTTGTTCTTGGCCCTCTTTATAAATTGAAACGAAAAAGACAATAGAAATTGAAGAATGTTACTGCGTAATTTCAAATTGGGGATGGTTGTGTAAATTGACTTTGATCTCGTTGATTTTTTGCAGGTGTAGCTGGTGGGACTGCTTCCGGCAAAACAACTGTTTGCAATATGATCATTTCACAACTTCATGATCAACGGGTTGTTCTTATCAATCAAGTAAATTTCTGGATCTCTTGTTTTGTTAATTACTCAAAATCAGGAAAGGTTGAAGTTGATAGAAAGAGAGTTAAGAACTGAGAAATTGATGCTTGTGAGAACCTTTTCTCTGTTTAATTTTAGAAAAAGATTCTGGGACAACATGAATTGCCAGATTAATCAAAGAAGCCTGATTTATTATTAGTATTTCTACTAATGAATTCTATATAACTTTCTGCCTAATGTTTCTATTATTGGTGTAACTTGCAAAGTTCGGTCTACTTGATTGATAAGCCATTATTTTCCCTTTTTGGTGCTGTGTGCACAATGATCTGACACTAACTCAGGCAATGCTTCTTATTTAACAAAAATTTGGGCTTTTCAGGATTCATTTTACCTTTCATTAAGTGAAGAGCAAATACAAAAAGTTCAGGACTACAACTTTGATCATCCTGGTGAGGACTTAAGAGAATTTGCAAACAGTAACTCTTTGCTGCATAAATTTTACTGATATACAATTTATCAACCTTATATTTTTCAATGTTTTATTCAGATGCCATTAATACAGAGCATTTGGTTTCATGCTTGGAAAGGTTGAAACTCGCTCAAGCAGTCAGCATTCCTAATTATGACTTTGTGAGTCACAAGAGCGTAGAACCAGCACGAATGGTACTAACCTGTCCTTGCTGTAGTAATACTTCTTGGTCTACTAATCGTTTTAAGTTGTTCAAAATTTGTTTACAATGGACACGTAACTGAAAGATTTACATATTTGTTAGCATATAACAATTCAGTTACAATACTATAGGAATCCACCAGCAAAATTACTGAATCTCATTTCTTATTGAGAGCTCTAATGACTTTGATTCCTGTAATATTTTGATTTTTACTGTAGTGCCCCCAGGACAAAAGCAGAACGTGAACTGTTGTATTTAACCTTCTTATGAAATGTAGGTTAATCCAGCAGATGTAATCATTTTAGAAGGAATTCTAGTGCTTCATGATTCTCGTGTACGTGACCTCATGAACCTTAAGATATTTGTTGATACAGGTGCGTTTCCCTTAAAAAGTTGCCTCCTATTACTTATATCATTGTACTTGGACTCACTTTTCTATTTGTAGATTGATTGAATTCTTGAAATCAGTTACCTGCTTGAGGATGCCTATGTAGCTTTTTTTCTTCTATAGAACGAGATAGGCATGTGTGTAAGAAAAAGGATAAAATTTAACTTTCTGTTATTATCGATACTTCTGAAGTTCTATGATTCTTACACATTGTGATGCCACAATCTTGGACATTACAAAATAGCAGAATTTGCAAAGTTGGAAGATGTAATCTGACTGCTTTAGACTGAAGAACGGGAGATGAACAAGTAGTTTGCGCAATTTGACTGCTCTAGACCGAAGCCAATTCCTTTTATATGAATAAACCATGTACACTATCATTTGCACATTAATTCTTTGAAACCTCTATGAATGTGAGGAGGAAATTCAATTTTCGGGAGTAATTTTTAGCTACTAACTACTAAGAGGATGCCTCGCTCAACTCTTCCATTCGTTGGTTGTATGGAAATGTGGTTTCTTTGTTTCTGGGATATTGATGAATGGCTTAATTCTGTATGCATTTGATTCCTCGGTAACATCCCCAAATTTGCCAGTACAGATTCTGATCTGCGGCTTGCAAGAAGGATAATGCGCGATACTGTTCAAAGGGGCAGAAACATCCAGAATGTGCTTGATCAAGTCAGTAGAGTTTAGAGTAATATTTCTTTCTAAAGTTATTCTAAGTGCAAATTAATATAAAACAAGAAAAATCCATTACTGTGCTTGTTATGGTAAGCCTTCCTGCTTACTTGGTGATAGTTCATTGCTAATTTTGCATAGTATATAGCCAGGATAGATTTAACAATTACTAACGCAATCTTAATCTATGAGAATCAGTTCTTCATTTTTGTAGTACTGGTGTCTTATCTCAACTCATAGAGTTAAATGTAATCTTTTGCAGTATGCAAAATTTGTAAAACCAAGTTTTGAGGAATTTATACTGCCATCTATGAAACATGCTGATGTTATAATTCCAAGAGGATCAGATAATGTTGTTGCTCTGGATTTGATTCTTCAGCATATTCGTACAAAGCTTGGCCAGCATGACCTCTGTAAAATATATCCAAATGTTTTTGTCATCCATTCAACATTTCAGGTGCATCCCAGCTTTATATTTCATAATCTTTTCTTCAAGGGTTTCTGCACTATCTTAATTTTATTAATGGATCAGATACGTGGGATGCACACACTTATACGTGATGCCAAAACAAGAAAGCATGACTTTGTTTTCTATGCTGATCGGCTTATTCGTTTGGTATGGCTTGTTCGCTTTTGAGAATATTCAAAGTTGCATTTCAATGTGGAAGTTTCTTCTGGTATCATTAATACACAGAAGAAGACATGATTTTGACTTCTGTCTCGTTAGATTGTAGAGAATGGCTTAGGTCATCTTCCTTTCACTGAAAAACAGGTTATCACTCCGACAGGTAAGTTTGTTTATCTTTGCTTAGAGTGCTGGTCTATTGGTACAGTTATGTTGAATCTAACATTTCACAACAATTAATTACTTGCAGGGTCCGTTTATGCTGGAGTTTGTTTTGCTAAAAGGTTGTGTGGCATCTCAATAATTAGAAGGTATAATCTCCTGAAACTATAAGGGTTCGCAATCAAAGCATTTTTCCTTGGAGGAATCCTGCTCTTTTCTCTTGTCTTTCCTTCCCCGGTTCATGAATTTCTGTTTCTTGAGCAATCTGATATTCTTCAAATACTAATAGATAAATTTGATATAATCAGCGGGGAAAGCATGGAGAATGCTTTAAGAACATGTTGTAAGGGAATAAAAATAGGGAAAATCCTTATCCATGGACAAGGCAACAATGGCCGAGAGGTATGTTGAGATAACCTGAATTCAACATCCCTCCAATTCTACTGCAATCCCTTATTCACCCTTTTGCTTCACTTGGATTTCTCATTGCTCTAACACTGTGCAGCTGATCTATGAGAAGTTACCAGAAGATATAGCAAGCCGTCATGTGCTATTGCTGGACCCTGTTCTTGCTTCAGGTTTGATACTAATGGCAGTTGAATAATTCCCTGTATAAATACTCTGTTAACCAAGGAAAATTACCAGGGAATTCTGCAGTCAAAGCTATTTCTGTATTGCTGAGCAAGGGTGTTGCTGAATCTAATATCATTTTCCTCAATCTAATTGCAGTAAGTGTATTGATGCCTTCTCCCAAACTTACTCAAACTTCTCTGCTTATCAATTCACACAAATATAAATTGCAGGCACCAGAGGGAATTCATGCAGTTTGCAAACAATTTCCAAGGCTAAAAATTGTGACATCGGAGATTGACATTGCATTAAACAAGAATCTGCGTGTGATACCAGGCATGGGAGAGTTTGGAGACCGATACTTTGGCACTAAAACAAGGTGAACGAGACCACACATTATTGCCTGTTTCCTGTCCACAATTTCCATTCTGCAGCTTCATCAGTGTTCTTCCATTCTTCTGCGGAAACTGACCTTAGAATCAGTTGATCAAGAGAAAATAGATACTATTGCGGCCAACAGTCGAAATATATATATATATATATATATATATATATATATTATCTTGATTGATCTCACAAGGGGAAGGAGATAAATATTTACCCACGAGAAAACCATACATTTAAGAATGGAGGAAATATTTTTGGTTATGTTTCAATGTAGTACGTTAGATACCCATAGTGGTACCGTTCTGGAATTCTGTGAAACAGTTATGAAGAATTATTAGAGGATTTCCTGAAGCTTTGGGTTCTATCAAGAATTTTACAAGCTTTTCACTTCCTGGCACTGGATTTAAATTCTTGATATCCATTCCTAGGCATCTGGTTTTTGATGCCCCCTTCAGAACTCCATGCAAAGACCATCCAGTTCAACAGCATCATTGTGCTGGACCATTGTTATGAAAATGTGACACATTTAATATCTCCATTTTTATTTTAAATTATCCAAAAATAAATGTTTTTATTTTTAAATTAGTTAAACTTTTCTTAATAAATTGATATTGATATATTTAAAATAAAATAAGTCAATAATTTTTTCAAAATGAGACATTCAGTTCTGGACGATGGACGAAGAAAGTATTAATTATTTATACACCCAGAAAAGTAAAAATTGAAGAATATAACAGAGAAGCTAAAATATACACCTCAAACAAGAAAAAGACAAATCTATTTGTAAACATAAAGGGAAAGAATCATTCAAACAAACCAAATTTCATGGCCACACAGAGAGGACCAGTGTCGAAGGTTTACTGCAGCTATAGATACTTGTATTTGAGAAAAATTGAACTAAAACCTTCCGGCGGCAAAGATTCAAATTATGAGTCGGCCATGGTCTTCTTCTTCTTCTTTCTTGAGGCAAAGCTACTGGGTCCTACCTCTAGGGACAATCTCTTTGTCCTGTAAATCAAGATGAGCACATATTATGTATGAAACATTCACCTAAAACACCGAAGGAAAAAGATCTATATTGATTTTCTGATATTATTTATTCTAAAATCCACTGTTCGCATGCCAAAGAAATTGCAGATAAGACTCGAGAAACTAACTAGTGTAAGGGGAATATCGACATACCTTTTAGAAAGCTCCCCAGCATCCTTTTTCTCTTCTTCAGTCCCTGCATCTGGTGAATGATATATCATCAATTTCACAATCTAGCAAGACATTAATCTTTACTCATTTAGCTCAATGAACTGGACTCATCCTTGAGTATCTAAAATTTAGCTTGCATTAGTTGAGAGTAAATTGTCAACATGTGCAAGAGTTTATACTGATCTGATCTTTTAATATCCTACCGTATAACATCAAAATTTCAAGCTAGGAGGTATTGGTGGAGCGTCAGGAGGAAGTAAAGCAAAGACCAGTACTCAATATCCAATTTAACATATTCCACAGACTATAAGTTAATCACTTAATTGCTTCATGGAACACTAATCCACAAAGCAAGTGTTTCATGCAATTTCACATCCATTTCCATTCTTGGCTTTGTATTGTTCATATTTCCTCTTTTTTTTTTCCAAAAAAAACTGTCCTGTCTGTGGGATAGGAAGGGAAGACATACCTTCTCCATCAGCTTCATCATTTTCTGGCTCAGACTCAGAACCCGAACCCCACCGGTCTCCTCCATCATCATGATCCCAACGATCTCCCACTGGGGGCATCCAGAAGTCCTCGCCATCTCCCTCTAGATCACTGTCCTCGGAAGCTTCTCTTACTTCAGAGATAACTTCACTAACAGTTTTATCCTGCTTTTTCTTTTTCTTCAAACCTGCCTCATCTTTAACCTTTTTCTTCTTCTTCTTCTCTGGCTTCAGATCATCCTCTTTCGCCACCTTTCCATTTGACATTTGTTGTTCTACTTCCTTTCTCTCTGTTACCAAAAAAAAAAAAAAAATGTGACTAAATTTAGATAGAATCAACAAAAAGGAAGCACCTTGAAATGATTATAAAAGGTTTTCCAGCACCAATGCTTTGTCATGCAAAGAAGGTTAAATGCAACAAACCTAGCATGTTGAGGAAACGCTTCCCATTGATATGTTTCCATATGTGCTCTTCTGATTTGTTGATGGTGACTCCTGTAAGCTTGCATATTAACTTTGAACTACAATAGGATCATCCAAAAAAACAAGAAAAAGATATGATTAAGAGTCAGATGACTTATACTTCTACTTGGAACCAAGTCTGCACATTATATTTTGGAGCAGAATTCAGGAAATTTATCAACTAAACTATTGCCCAACTGGCTCCTGTTTCAGATTTTGACCTTACAGCAAAAGGGTAGAAACCAGTCAACTAAAATTAGACTACAATTATCGTTCCAGACGTGGAAAGAGAGGAAAGTACTCTGGCGGTAACGCAGCCTCGGAGAATTTCTATAATGCATTTCAACAAAGCATCCATCCTTTCACCACAACACAGTATCACCCCCAGCAGCAAAATAAACAAGTGCGAGACGAATAAAAATCTCAACTTTCACCATATCAGCACATGTCCATCAACTCGATTGACCAAAAAACAGCAAGGACATTCTTGAAGCCACTCTAGAATAGATATCTTGGTTGATTCTTCTGTACAAAGACATATTTTTAAGGAACCAAGAAAAAAAAGGACAAATTTTTATGAATACCGGGATTGTGGGTCTTGATTGAACACGTTGAGAGGGGGCCGATTTTGAACAAGAGCAGCGTCGATGAGGCCTAAGCGGCAGTGCTTGCTCTGTGCATAGGAGTCTCTGGCATGAGAGGGCAGCTCGTGGCCTGTTTCCACGCACTTGAAGCGGCCATTCCCTAGCTCCTCAAAGGTGGGCGAGCCCAGCAGGTTGTAACCCTCTTTGCTCGATTCCTTGCTTTGTTCGGCTCCTCCTCCCCTGCCTCCACCTCCACCTTTCTTCCCCATTGCAGCTCTCAGCGACAGAAGTTCTTTTGCTGGCCCTTCTTGTGGGCTTAGGGGTTAGGGCATTGCCACATTAGTGGAAAGATGAAGAAAGAGCATATACGACAGCGTATTAGGTAGTCTTAAATCACCTTGCTCAAGTTCTATTTCATTGTTGAATTTGTCACAATTTATTTACTATGATGAAATAACAAACATGCCTTTATTTTTAAAATTATCACACTTTATTATTTTCATAAATACTCTTGACATGCTGAAAAAAACATAAAAATAAACATCATATTATATTTTCATCATAAGATAATTAATATTCAAAAAATATAAATATAAAAAGCTTATTGATTTTAGGATATATTTTTAAGTTATGTTTCACCATTTAGAATCTCTTATTTACAAAAATTCTCACTCTTGAGATTTATCATATAAGTACATATTTTATATTTAATTTAAATTCCACATTTTACTATGTTAATAATTGCATCTTAACTAAATTGAGACTTATAATATATGGAAATGGAATAATTTATTTCACTATTCAACTAAAATACTCCCGTTATTTAGAATTAAGATCCACTTTTCTAAATACACACATTTTTAATTTGAAATCTAACTAACATCATTATTAATTTAAAAAATATATGTATCTCACTAGATTACTTAACAATATCACTAATTACATTAATAAAAAAAATTATTACTCCTCTCAATCGAAATTGAATATTTCATTTGACTTGCACAGAACTTAAAAAAAATAATTGAATTAGTTTATTTTAAAATTAACAATAACAATTTCTAAACAAAATTTTAATTAAATAAATAAATGAGAGATTTATTTATGATCTATTTAAAATAAAAATATGAACATTTAATTTCAAACAGATGAAGTATAAATTTATTAGAGTTAAAGATACCCTATAAAATTTGTATTATACTAAAAAAGACCAAAGACCATGCATTTAGGGTTAAAGATATAAGTTAATAATACAAAAGTATATTATAAATTTATTAGAGTTAAAGATACCATATTTGTATTATACCAAAATGGATCCAGTTTTATCTATTTTGCACATAACTTTGAACAAAAACATACGCTCTGTCACTAAATATAAATCATTATAATTAACATTTTTTTACTAATTATAAATCATCGTGATTAGTTAATTAGGTATTTGAAGGTATTTTTTTAATATTATCCCTTTAATAATATATAAAGAAATAGTATTTAGATTTTTGAAATAAAGATACCCTATAAATTTTGTATTATACCAAAATAGACCGAAGAACATACATTTAGAGTTACAGATATAAATTAATAATACAAAAGTATATTATAAATTTATTAGAGTTGAAGATACCATACTTGTATTATACCAAAATGGATCAAGTTTTATCTATTATGCACATAACTTTGAACAAAAACATAAATTATGTCACTAAATATAAGTCATTCTAATTAACATTTTTTTTACTAATTATAAGTCATTGTGATTAATTAGTAAGGTATTTGGAAGTATTTTTTCAATATTATCAATTTAATAATATATAAAGAAATAGTATTTAGATTTTTGAAATAATGATTAGATGGTATTTTAAAAAGAAAAAACGTTACTTTAGTTTTACAAAATGACCGTAGGTCACCTATATTTAGTGGCTGAAGAAATAATTCTAAATACATCCCTAAAGTTTTCTTAAATTGACATGATAATCCCCAATCAATTACCTAGTCACTCCCTATCCTACGCAGTACCTACTTTAATCAAGTGAGGCGACTAGTCTCGATGGCCGTATAATCTGTTCTACTTTTGTCTTTTCTTGACAATTTGCTGCTGGTTGAATAGTGATGATGCTAGGTAATTCAATCCCTTCGTCAATGATCCAAATGCTCATTTCTATATGATATGATAATTTTGTGCTTCTAGTTTTACAGAAAACAGGGCAGCACGGCCTACTGAAACCGCTGTGAAAAAAGATGAAGGATTCCGCTACCATACCGGCTGAGAAAGCTATTCCGAAAGTTATCGATTTTCAATGTCAGAAACACATGGTAGGCATGAAAACTTGAAAAGTTACGTTCTTGGCTGTTTTTTCCCCCCTTTCTTCTGTCCTTTAGTTAGTATTTATTTATTTATTTGTTTGTTTTTACATTTTCTTGCTATGATTTCCACTCCATTATCTTGACTGTTTAGCTCCTGTGCTTATTATTACTGCTGGGCTCTTTATCAGGGTAGCAAATAGCAATGATTTAATAACATCAGCCCTTCATCTTTGCTGACTGCAAAACCAAGAGCAATGAACTATACTAGGGTGCTTTTAGCTTTGGTTTTAATTTCATTGGCCGTAGGTATTTTGGGCGAGCCTTTAAGAGTTTCCTTGACTCCCTGTGATTTTCCAGCAATCTATAATTTTGGTGACTCCAACTCTGATACTGGAGGTATCTCTGCAGCATTCTTTCCACTTCCCAGACCAAATGGAGAAACTTTCTTCGGAAAGCCCTCTGGAAGAGCTTGTGATGGCCGGCTTATTATAGACTTCATTGGTATTGAACTATTTAATAAATTTACACATATTTATCTGTTAACAAGCAGTGTTACAGTTTTGGTTACTGGTCAATTTTCTTGATTGTGCAGCTGAGCATTTGGATCTGCCACATCTCAGTGCTTATCTTGATTCAATTGGCACAAACTATAGACATGGTGCCAATTTTGCCACTGGTGGATCCACTATAAGGAGGCAGAATTGGACCATATTTGAGAATGGTTTAAGTCCCTTTTCCCTGGATATCCAGACAGTACATTTTCAACAATTCAAAGCTCGAACCACTGAACTTTACCATCAAGGTAGAGATATATATGCTTTTCTTATTTTGTCTCTTTTTAAGTCTTAAAGCTTCTATTAATTACAAGTGGTTGTTTCTTTCTTTATGAATTCTAGCCCTAAATGAAACTGGTAGAGCTAGATTACCAAGGCCTAAGGAATTCTCTAGTGCCCTCTACGTTTTGGATATAGGCCAGAATGACCTTGCTACCGGTTTCCGCAAGCTGAGCAATGCACAATTGAAGGCAGCCATACCTGATATTGTGAATCAGTTCGCAGTATCTGTGACTGTAAGTGAACCCTTTTTCTGATTGTGAAGAAAATATGTAATACAATGATGGCTGCTGATATATCTAGAACTTGCTTGGCAGCATTTGTACCAACATGGTGCAAGGTCTTTCTGGATACACAATACTGGTCCAATTGGTTGCTTACCTATGGCTACTTTGTACAACAGAAATCCAAAACCTGGCTTTCTTGATCAGTTTGGTTGCATCGAGGCCCAGAATAAGATGGCCATAGAGTTCAACAGACAGCTTAAAGATCGAGTAAGAAGACTAAGGGCGGAGCTTCCGCATGCTTCACTTACATATGTTGATGTCTATACAGCCAAATATAGAATAATCAGCAACACCAAGAAAGCAGGTAATTTACCCTCCAGCCCACCAGAAAATATAAGTTTTGTTCTTAGCAAGTGTAAATTGTAATGACATTCTTGAATATTTGCTATGGCCATATTGAAATCCTAAAGATTTACAAATATCTGATGATTAGCCAAAATAACTGAGAAGAAATCTTGAACGAATTTTCAACAGAATTAGCCTTGAAAGCCATGATTTAAGCAGAAACTATGCTGTTCTCTCCTTTTTGACAGGATTCGTGAATCCCATGAAAATCTGCTGTGGAAGGCACGAGAATTCCGTCAATGTCTGGTGTGGGGCAAAAGAAATCTGGAATGGCACTGAAGTATATGGAGGCACCTGCTCTGATCCTTCAACCTTTGTTAGCTGGGATGGGGTGCACTACACTGAAGCAGCAAACCATTGGATTGCAAATCACATACTCAATGGCTCCTTATCAGACCCTCCAATTCCAATCTTTCACTCTTGCCATAAAGCTTAATCATTCATCCTATGTTTTGCAGAATCTGTCAACAAAGGCAAAAATCCCATACCCAATTTGGAATTGTAATCCTAAACAGAAATAGCAAAATAAAGTTGGTTTCTTGAGTGCTTCTGTTGTTAATGTTAATCCGATTCTTCCCAACCAAAAACAGCACTAATTTCCTTGTTTTAGTGAACGCTTATAGTGAAGCACTACTCCCCAATGGTAAATTACCACATCATCTACATATTGTTCCACTAATTTGGATCCACTTGATGGTAAAGGATTTGTTCATTCTTTTCTTCCACTATAGCTCCATCATCATGTAACTGCTTTGAAAGGTTCATATTAAAGAATGGATTTATATGTCAGTTTAACAATGAAAATAGAGACTTAGGAGTTTCAACAATTAAAGCACTAGCCAATCTTTATTTATTTTAAAATGTCTCAGAGTTAATATGAGTAACTCTTTAAATTTTGAGATAATTAATTTATTCATCTATTATTTTTTTTAACCTTTTTTTTAATTATAACTCACTATGATTTGTGAGATACAATGACTAAGAGTAAAATATTTAATCTTTAGAAAATAGATAAAAAGTCATTTATAATGTATTTGATGTATACCAAAAAACATTGTATATTATTATTATTATTATTATAGTTCTCTATTTTCATCTTTAAAATGTCTTGAATATCCATTATATTAAAATAAATATGATTTAAAATTTAAGTTCTACTAATAACTCCTTAATTTATGCTACATTATATATCTAACTAATAACAAGGATAATATGGAAATGAAGATTAAAAGTTGTCCACTAATTTCGATACTAAGTTAAGAGTACATATTCAATCATCACGAAGGAATTATTGTTATTGTTTCTCCATTTGGAATGAATGTTTAATTTTGACTTATGTACAAAAAGAAATTAAAAAAAATATTTGACTTTTATTTAAGTTATCAATTTATTTTTCATATTAATGCAATTAGTTGTGAAACTTTTGTACTATTAAATATAAAATTTTAAATATAAAAGGCTGTAAATGATATTTAAATTACGAATCTATTTATTTTAAGAAATAAAACATTCACATATAGACAAATTAAAATAAATATATAGATATTTAATTTCAAATAAAGTGATTATGATTTAAGGTAGGAGGGATGAATTTACGGCCAAGATTAATCAATTTAGTAAATCAAGTAGATGATTATTGTAGGGTATAGAGTGATGATGTGGCAAAAACATCATATATATTCACCCAACTTCATATATTAGGAAATTCTGCAGATGTATAAGGTTGTTGAGGTACTAAAACATCGGTGCCACGTAAGAAATTCCACGTAACTGTGGACCTTGTGGTACTCTATAAATACCCTTCCTGCTGTATTTATTTTTATCATCACAAAGAAAGCATGGCGTTTTCCGCGGTCGCATTTCTCCTGACACTACTTTCCTCTGCTTTGCTAACGCTAGCAGAAGGAATCACCGTGACGGACTTACCATCCTGTGACTTCCCGGCGATATACAACTTCGGCGATTCCAATTCCGACACCGGAGGAATAGCCGCTGCCTTTTATCCCATGATAACTCCTTCCGGTGAGACATACTTCAATAGACCTGCGGGAAGAGCTTCTGATGGCCGCCTCATTATAGATTTCATTGGTAACCATCATTAATATTCTTATTATTCTCAAGCAAAAATGATTAATTAATTTTCTTTTTTCCCTTTTATTTATTTATTTTTCTTTATTTCAAATCGAAGCTAATCACCTGGGGATCCCGTTCTTGAGTGCATACTTGGATTCGGTAGGATCCAATTTCAAGCATGGTGCAAACTTTGCAACGGGAGGTGCAACAATCAGGCACCCGAATAATAGTTGGTTTCAGACCGGTGTTAGCCCATTCCCTGTTGATATTCAAGTTGAACACTATACTCAGTTTAAAGAACGAGCAGCCTATTTCTACAACCAAGGTCTGATCAATCCTTGACATTTCCTACCTGGGCCTTGATTGATTAATTTAATTGGTCTGAAAATTTTCTTATTTTTTGTGGTTTTTTTTTTTCCTTCAGAAAATGTTGATTTTGATTATAAAGATAGGCTTCCTAGACCTGATGACTTCTCCAGGGCTCTTTACACATTTGATATAGGCCAAAATGACATTTCTGGTGTTCTTTACAAAAGTCCTGAAGAGATTCAGGCTACCATACCGCTTCTGATCAACCAGATGGTAGCACAAATCCAAGTAAGTTAATCGGGTTTGATTATGAGTCAGACTCTCCAGGCACGACCTGAACTTAATTTATTGACAACTTATAATGCGGCAGGATCTGTATAGGAAAGGAGCGAGAGTTTACTGTATACACAACACAGGTCCCATCGGTTGCTTGCCGGTGATCGCTGCCAGACTCCAAAATCCACCGCCGGAGTCTCTGGACGAGAACGGCTGCATCAAAAGCCAGAATGAAGTAGCCATGGAGTTCAATAAACAACTCAAGAAAGCAGTAGCCAACCTTCGATTCGAACTTTCTGAAGCGGCATTGACCTATGTTGACGTGTACACTGCTAAGTATGACCTAATCAGCAATGCAGAAAAACAAGGTACAACATTCTTCTTCTTCTTCTTCTTTTCATTTTTTTTTTTTTGCGCTGCAATTTGATTAGTAATTTGCATAGAACTGACTTTTTTCTCTTTTTTTTACCTCGCCCTTCTCCTAATTTTCCCTATAATCCTTTCCGTATTCGCCATCTCAGACTTGGCATCTCCAGATCTACTCCACCAAGCTAGTCTGCTTAGTTAACTGACTTAATTTGCAATATTCTGAGTTATAACCAAAGTAAAACAGGAGTCTCTTTCAAGTTTCATTTTGATTATTGCCATGCTAGTGATGAGTGATGAAAAACAGCTACCGTATTCGTTCTGCTAATTTATCCAAAATTTGAGGATTCTATATTTTATATAATATTCAGTGTATAATAATGAAAACCCCATCCTGAATTAGTATTCAAATTGTTAACCCATGTCTTCTGGGCAAAGAGACACCGTCCGTGATCATTAAAAGCTACATCAAATCTTGACAGGCAATACATTCAACAAAATGATTATTTTATGACGACTTCTAAAGATTCCTGTATTACTGACATATGACATATGTAACTAAACAGATATTTATCTAGAAATACTAAGGTCAAGGATATAATATTATCGAAGATCGTGAATTTGATTCGATCTTATAACATATTCTAACCGTAATAAGTCGATTATGTTTAAAAAATTAATCTGAATACCATAAAAAAAGAAAAATAGTCTTTATAATTTATGTAGGTTAAAGAGGAACATGCAGTAAATAATATTCAATTGTTTGTTATGGACAGGATTTGAGAGACCGATGACTATATGCTGCGGGATTCATGAAAATGGCAAGGACGTGTGGTGCGGGCATAAAGGAATAGTAAACGGAAGTGAAGTTTACGCCGGTTCATGCGGAAAACCCTCGGCGGTGATCAGCTGGGACGGAGTGCACTATACCGAAGCTGCGAACTTATGGGTTGCTGCTCTGATTGTCAATGGTTCATTATCAGACCCACCCATCCCCATCTCACGAGCCTGTCATGCCAAGAGATAATAATAGTACTGGACAATATATATAACCATAAAGATATAGATTATAGGTTAGCCCATTTCAAGTCAGTTTTCCATGTCAACAACACAACATTTATATACACCTCCTTGTTTACAAATCTCCTTCTTTGCCTGCTTTCAAAAGCACATCAGACAAAAGCATATTATAGGTTCATATATTTTGATATTCCCATTCTCTCTTAATGCATATGAACCTCTTGTCAATGTCAAATTAAGAGAAATTTTTTGATATGAACTTATATCCCTACTCTATAGTCTATACATCACATAACAGGTTTCAGAATTACAGGCTTAAGTCTATGATCTTTTTAGTTGGACTTTCAGGCCCAACTTTGGACGGCTGAATTCTTCTACATCTTCGGGCCAAAGTTCCATTATTTGGGCTTGTCTTTTGTTACCTCATGGTGATCTGCACCGTCCATCTAGTACTACGTGGCCTTGAAAGACAAGTCAACCGAAATGTTCAAACACTTGGCCTCCAAGATTCTTACTCTCCACGGAAACGAAACATAGGCTGATAGTCCGATGAAATAAAGTTTTCGGATTTTCCCTTTCTTCGGCAAACAGGATACAAGAATCAGAAATGGCTCCAGAATCTACCCTCCTCGGCCCACCGGAAATCTACCGAGAAACACCCTTCTCCTCCTTCCCCTCCCCAGCCACTGCCTCAAAAGTTGGAGATGCCTTCATGGACTTGATGGTAGAGAAATTCAATTCTTCTTCTGCCGGAGAAATACCGATGATGGGTCTTACTGAAAACTTATCAGCCACATTTCTTTCCAGCGGTAATCCTTGTTTGGACTTTTTCTTCCATGTTGTGCCCGCCACCCCACCACAAAGTCTAACCAGGCGTCTTGAAATTGCCTGGGATTTTGATCCCCTGACTACTCTTAAACTTGTTTGTAATCTGCGGGGTGTCCGTGGCACTGGGAAAGCTAATAAAGAAGGTTACTACACTGCTGCACTTTGGCTTCACAAAAACCATCCTAAAACTTTGGCCTGCAATTTGGCTCCAATGGCTGCTTTTGGGTACTTTAAAGATTTACCTGAGATTCTTCATCGGCTTCTTGAAGGTGCAGATGTGAGACAAAAGGCTAAAGAAGAGAGGACAAAGCGTGTCTCTATGTCTTGGGGGAGGGGGACTGGAATTGGAATTGGAAGGGGAAGGGGAAGGGGAAGGGGGAGGGTAAAAGTGAAGAAGGGTAGGAATGGGGAGGATAAGGTTTTACACGATATGCAGAAAGGTCTGAACCAAAGCCAGATAAGAGAGGAGAAGAGGATTCTTAAAGCAAGAAAGGCTGTTGAAAGATATAATCGCGACCCAGACTACAAATTCTTGTTTGATCGAGTGTCGGATTTTTTTTCGGATCATTTGAAAGCAGATATAGAATTTCTGAATTCCGGAGAATTGAGCAAGATCAGCCTGGCTGCTAAATGGTGTCCATCACTGGATTCATCTTTTGATAGATCCACCCTGTTGTGTGAAAGTATTGCAAGAAGGATCTTACCAAAGGAGTCTAATCCTGAATACGAGGGAATTGAGGATGCCCATTATGCTTACCGTGTGAGGGATCGTTTGAGAAAGCAAGTTCTTGTGCCATTGCGCAAGGCTTTGGAGTTGCCAGAAGTTTACATGGGGGTAAATGACTGGGGCTCAATTCCTTATAACAGGGTTGCCTCTGTGGCCATGAAGAACTACAAAGAGAAGTTTCTGAAGCATGATAAGGAACGGTTTGAGGAGTATCTGGCAGAAGTCAAGTCAGGGAAGACTAAAATTGCAGCAGGTGCCCTTTTGCCACATGAAATCATTGCAGCATTAAATGATGGAGATGGAGGTCAGGTTGCTGAGCTTCAATGGAAGAGAATGGTAGAAGACATAGCCAAGAAAGGAAAACTGAAGAACTGTCTTGCAATCAGTGATGTCTCCGGCAGCATGTTTGGGATACCAATGGAGGTCTCCGTTGCTCTGGGAGTTCTGGTTTCTGAGTTGAGTGAGGAGCCCTGGAAAGGGAAGCTTATCACATTTACCGCAAATCCAAAGCTTCATTTGATTGAAGGAGAAGACTTGAAATCCAAAACTAACTTCGCAAGGGATATGGAGTGGGGCATGAACACCAATTTTCAGAAGGTGTTTGATTTAATCCTGAATGTGGCTGTGCAAGGGAATTTGAGGGAGGATGAGATGATCAAGAAACTGTTTGTGTTTAGTGATATGGAATTTGATAAAGCCTCTCCATTTCCTTGGGAAACTGATTACCAGGCCATAGTAAGGAAATTCACAGAGAGGGGCTATGGCAGTTGTGTTCCAGAAATAGTATTTTGGAATTTGAGAGACTCGAGATCAACTCCTGTACCTGGAAATCAGAAAGGAGTGGCATTGGTCAGTGGATTCTCAAAGAATTTAATGACCCTGTTCTTGGAGGATAACGGAAAGCTGAATCCAGAAACCGTCATGGAGGCTGCAATTTCTCGCGAAGAATACAAGAAGCTCGTAGTTTTTGATTGATGGAATTTTCTTCTAAGCACATATGAAATGTACATTCTTTATAGATAAAAGAGATTAAAAAAACAAAGTTTTAAATATATGTATAATATTAAAATATAGGATCCCAAGATCTTTCACATCTATTAAAAACAAAGGAATACAAACTGTTCATTGCATCTCTTCAGTTAGAAGTGTAATCTACACAGTTAAAGCTACTGGTGTAGCTTAACACTGTCCGGAATTAGATTCCAAGGAACTGAAGAATAAACTACCAAGACTTGCTTCTCAATCAGAACATCCATTCTTCGAGAACTAACAATAAATATAGACTCCCAAGCTAATATACAATAAAACAAACTTCAGAACAAACTGTGCTCCAAGAAGGACACAATGTTCACTGTACTAATCTTGAAAATATATAAACAAGTATGAACAGAGCCTTAGATTCACTGCCGATGCCCTTCTGGCAAAGGCACCACTCTGTGGAAGGGTACATTACGCTGCGGCAAGGATCCATCTTCCTCGTCATCATCAAATTCCAAAACATAACTGCAAGACCATGGCAAGAGCAACAATTTAAGGGAGTAGTAACTCATGAAAATGAATAAGTACAAATAGTGAAGTGCACTCTAAGTGGTCAAAATATGACATTTCTTGCCATCTTTTCTTCATAACAATAGGTGTGAAAGGGTTAAAGACAAAATGGGAAAGAAGTACAACTTACTCATCAATTTTTCTCTGAAATATTGGGTACATTTGCGCACATGGCAGTCAATGAAATTGCACAATCAATGAGGTCAACATTATCCACCATATCTTAAGCAAGAAATTGACAAAAAACTAGTTAAGTCATATAACATTGTACAGTTTGTTTACCTTACGAGTTTGAGCTACAGTAGCTTTATACAGGGCAGTAGTGCCTGGGTAGACAGCCAAAACCTGTTTCCCAAGAGGAAAGTCTTGGATGCCAGATGGATCATTTCGTTTTGGGAAAGGAATGATGTGAGACATGGGTAGCTTGTACTTCCTGAAAGCAAAATAGATTTCATGATCGCGCATAGAAGAACCTCAGGAATGTACTATATTCAAAATGCTTCTCACATTTCCACGATTGCAAAAGAAATCCCAGACCCTAGTGTATGCTAAATGGAAGGTGAAACGTCTTGAGTAAGCATTGTAAATAAATAAAGCAACAACTGAATCAGAAGATGAAGTACACTACTGAGCCAAAAGAAAGATGTTTGAACAAAAGAGATTAAAATAGTCTAGTTCAAGCATTATATATTGGGACTACCTCTGGCCCACCACACCATCCTCATCATCACCTGGTTCCTCATCTAGGACTTCAAACCTGCATACAACTGTCCACTGTGAGAAATATCAAATGCCTCGTCTCAAAATGCCAAACAGGCAGGCATTTCTAAGTTATTGTGTTGTGAATTTAATAAAGGGGATCTGTTATCCTGGCATGAGATGGATGTGTTCAGGAAAGAATAAAAAACAAACCCCAGATAACATATGTGACATCTCAAAAGAAAAGTAGAAAATGCAAAGTTAGGAGACAGAAAATTCATTCCCCACAAAGATTGTTTATATCTTGTGTTAAGGTGTCAAAAGAGACTTCCAGCCAAATGAGTGCTCAATAAATTAATAATCCGTATAATAAGGAAATATAATTCAGTTAAACTGCTAGTTCATAAAAATAAAAAACTTACTCCCTCGTTTCTCTGTCGAAATGAGTCACTTTAACAATAAACCACTCATGTTTATCGGCATCATCTTGGGTGACTCTAGCTGCGACCTGAAAGACAAAAGTTTCAAATACAAAATTATAATCTATTTCCTGCAACCATACTTTTTTGGTAAGACATCAAAATAAAGCTATCAGCAGAAACATCTAAACCAAGCCCCAACACAACTGTTCCCCAGCCCCACCAAAAAAAAAACCCAGAGTTAAAAGAAAGATAAAGGAGTACATATGATAATGCTTGGATCTTACTTGTTCACCCTTCAAACTGGCTAGAGCATCAAGGTGATTTCTAACTGAAGGAGAAAGTCTTGAGATATCTGTATCAGCTTTCATACGTTTCTTTTTCTGCTCGTTTCCATCTGTAATTTAGTAAAAAAAATCAATAAAGGAGTTCAAAACATGTGAAAAGGTCATACAATGGTATCAAGAAATGTCCATAAACGTAACAGACTTAAATTAACATCGTATTAAATTAGCTTTCAATTTTATCAAGCACTATCATTTCTAACTAACTAATAGAGAATCCATTTCAATTTGCTTTCAGAAACTAAAACATATAAACCGCCATGATGTGCCCCTTAAATCAATGTGCATAAAAGATTTACTCCTTGCACTCCAAATCAAGAGCTTGACTTGAGTTTTACCACAGGGTCACAATTACATCCATTAATCAGCTTTCTCTACTAAATCATTTAGGCCCAAGGACTAGTCTCCTGCTGTATTAACCATAAAACACAGCTTATAGACAGTTATATTTTAATTACCACTGCTTTCAAAAGTTAGTAAACAGTCTCAACTAATATGGCTATGGTTGACACTATCAGAGGACTAGCATACCTATCCTTCTTCGCTGTTGTCCTGGAGGCCCAGAAGGAATTAATGCATCCAGTTGGTTTAATAACTGAGCTGAGATACTGCAGACAAAGTAGAAAAACATCCTTGGTAAGAGAACTTCTATGCCTGATTAAATACATGTAGTTTATTAGTTAGCAACAGATTATAATAGCTATGGTGATACTAGCTAGAATAGATAAATTAATCAACGGCCCTATATATCACCTTGCATCACCAAAATCTCCTTTCATAACAAGGGAACATATTTTGGAAATTAAAGATTTTAGGTTCAACCCTTTTTGTTTTCTTTGTGCTTGTAGGATACGAGTCATGTATATTCCCAAAACAGCTGATAACAAGTGTACTATCAGAATAACAAACAATAGGTTGAGTATCAAAATAGTTTCAATACTATAGCTTCTATATATAATACAAAATTCAGTTCTCAAAATTAGAGCTAAAACTTCTAAGAGATCTTTCTGTGACATGGTTTCTAGTATATTTTGCCTGCAGGAAACAAGAAAAGGAAAAGGAAGAAGTTTGAAATCATCTTCATTAGAAGAAAAAGAAGCACACCTTACTTCACTCTCTGACAGCTCCTTTGCTTGAGTGTACAGCATCTTGAGCTTTGAGAGTGAAGTATCACCGGGCTTTTCAACAATTTCCGGCGCTGTGTTTCAATAAAATAACAAATAAATATGGGAAAATAGCCAAATTCTGCTGATTGTCAATTGGCACAACACAGAAAATTGGGTGCTTAGTTCGCAAGCAAATGTGTAACTAGCTGTAAATCAGCAGATGTGTTTCCCGAGAATAGAACAGGCCCAAAGCAAATTCACTTCTTCCTCTTCAGAAGTTTCAGATCTCTA
>JAOXNR010000032.1:17720638-17743774 GCA_028571225.1 Parsonsia alboflavescens | reverse complement strand
CAGCAGATGTGTTTCCCGAGAATAGAACAGGCCCAAAGCAAATTCACTTCTTCCTCTTCAGAAGTTTCAGATCTCTATGTCTCTGTCATCCAATCCCATATAACCAAATAATAATCACAAGCCAAACAACTTTCGATATTGTGGCCCAATTAAGATGCATTGCCAATAGCTCAAACAACTTTGAACAATGGACTACACTTAAAAAAGGGAAAAGCATTGCAGATGTCGCAGTTTTTGAACTATAAAAAAACTGTGGCAGTGATAGTGGACTTTAGATATAACTGAAGCAAACTTATAACAGTTGTCATAGTAATGCTTTCTTCATTAACAAGTGGACTCTGCAAAATGAGGCAAGGCATTCAATGTTCTGGTAAAAACATGCTTAGGTGGCAAAAGGTTACAGAAAGGGCAATTAAAGTTCTACTGCTGCAAAAGAGTCAAATTAACACAATGTACATTAACCCTCTATCCATAGGAAACTCATTGTTATTAATCAATAGTTCATTTAACAACAAGAAGTGGAAATCTCGTCATTTGCTTTCCTAGCTTACTCCCGTCCGGTTAGCTTTCAGAAATAAAACACCGAGCTTTCTTGCATGATGCCTTGTCAAAAATGTCACTAAATGTTTCCTTCCTTTTGGGGAGTTAATATTTGAGACGGAATGCAAACAATACCCATCCATCAGAACTTATGAATCAACTTTGACAACTTTTCTCAGCCATCAAACCCAAAACACAACACAAATAAATAAGATAATTGAACACGAATTTTATATACCACTCAAGTTCTTTCCTTTCTAAATCATGTAAAGATTAACTTTTGCAATCTATATCGAAACTATTATACCCAGCTGACCCAATATTTCTAGCATAAAATTATAAGCCGATGGACACAAAAAATGCAAAACAGTATATCCCATTGTAGTGCAATTTACAGCAGGAAATTAATACCAAAAAATAACATTTGAGTTAAGCGAGCAAATAAACAGATCAAATTATGAGTAGAAAGGACAACCTAATAAAAATAGGAATGACGGTACATAATAGAATGGTGGGAGTGGAACTCACTTGATTGTAACTTCTTGTGCATCTTATTGATGTCGAGGAGAACTTCTTCCTGCTCTTTCCTCAACCGATCGAGCTCCTTAGAGTTCTCTAATATCTTAATAATATCCGGCGACGACATCATCACCGTCAACGGAATCGTAACGGCAATGTTGAAGAAACTTCTCGAAGGAAGCTTTTTCAAAGAAAAATTAACAATAATCACAACTGATATTTTTCTGGTTTCATATTTAATCTTCCTTTCTCGAGCTTCAACCACAAAGAAGAACTAAAGGAGATAATTTGCAGATTGTCTTTAATTTTGATTTTTTTTTTTTTTTTTCCTTTGGAAATACAGAAGGGTGAAGAATTTTTCGAATATTTACTAGTAATAAAGTAGGTTCTAACCAACGTTTTTCTTCAATTTTCAGTAGAGATAAAATAGAATTTAAGCAACGAGCGGCTCCGATTTTACAGGATGAACATTTTTGTCCACGTGTCCGATGGATTAATGGATTTGAACCTGGACAGGGAGCCCATCGCTCCCCGGCTCGGGTCAGCCATGGGAATGTATCTAACTTCCTCGGGCAAACAAATTGATTTTAAAAAAATAAATTAAATTATTTTGATGTGCATGTCTTTTTCTTTTTTTTTTTTAATAATGAAAAAGTTCTATTTTTTGCATGTCTAGATGTACATATATATTTATAATTTAAGCACAATCTCAATCGATAAAATATAATTCCTCCGTTCGAAATTAAATATTTTAATTTAACTTGCATTATTTTTAATTAAAAAAACTGACTTAATTCATTAAGACATTATATTATCAAATTTCTTAATAAAATTTTTATTAATTTAAGAAATGAAATATTTAATTTAATTCCGAATAATCTAAAATGAAACATGAAACATCAATTTCCAAACAAAGGGAGTAAATCATTTAGAGTTGATTTTATTTTATGAATTATTCATTTAACTATGTGTCTAAATTGTATTTTTAAAAAGTATACATGGGTCCCAGATATTTCAATATTAAGAACATATAGTTATTTTTATAGAATGACTAGGGCTAATAATTAGTACTCCTCCCATTTCAAATTGAATATCTAATGATTTGTTAGAAATAAAATGTCTTATCTTTTAATTTAGTTAAATTTTGAATGACATTGAAAATATTAATAAAACTGACATTTCAAGATTAAAATTAATTGATTCAAATATTTTTTAAAAAATACATATTATTCAAATTGAGATATTCGATTGGAGCATATTTAAATTATATATAATATTTCAATTTTCAAGATTAATATTGATATTAAAAAAATGAAAAATTGTGGTAAGAAAATTTTACCTTTTTTAACAACAGAGGTGAAATGGCAATGGCGGTAATATTCCATACCTAATCGAAATTTAATAATTTTATAATACCATTACGGAGCAGTTTTTGTCCCACTACAATAACAGGTTTGGAAAATTCCGTTAGCTAATGTCCGTCGGGGATTTTTTGGAACGTGGGCTGACATTTGGAGCACAAAACGGGATTTATTTAACACTTGGCAAGAAAAAAAAAAATGCTATTATATTTATGCTAGCCAAAATTTGGAGGCACGAGCCTTTTTATTATTATTATTGTTATTATTATAACAACATTATTTTTTTAAAAAAAAAATCATACTCCAATAACCGAATTCAAGCTCCAACTCCACACTCTTTCACACACCATTAAAAAATTTACATGTATATATAATTATTTTAAAATAATTATAAATGAGAAAAAAAAAAGGTATATTTAAACTTTAGTCTACATTTTATGGTTTCATTTATATATATTTAAATAATAATTATTTAAATGTACTTAATCTCATAGAAATATGTGCTTAATATTTGTTAATATGTTAGAGATTAACACAAATCTATAATAAAATATTTGAAATCCTAAATTTATTAACAATGATATCTAATAACTAATAAGTAATCGAAGACTAATAGTTTATCATATCATTGACATGTAGAGAAAACCTATTTGTGATATGTATAGAAAACAAATGGTGAAATTATCTAATAAGGATCTTTTACGCTCTTGTCTATAAATCACATGGAGGTTGTAAATCGAAAAATACAATCTTAATAAGATTTGAAAAAAGTCTACCCTTTAATCATTGCAAGCAATGAGCCAATCTTTAATATTATATCAACTTTCATTAAGTTTACCGTAAATTATTTGTGATATATATATATACACGTACCCAAGGAGCAGGGGACAGTGTCCTACTCTTTTGACTATACACGAATGGTAGAGATGTGACAAATTTTTCTTGGATGACGAACGACATGTAATCTATGGGTAAATATCAATTTTGAAAAAGAATGGAAACTCCCATTCGCGACAATTGATTGGAAGTTTGTCTTCCGTGTGGCATTACGTTATGTTGGTCTCCGGGGACCTAAACCGTATTTGGTTAAGGTTGACGAGGAATGCAATATTGGCCTTAGATGTAGGAAAGTATATCCTGATTCCTCGTACATTAAATATAAATTATTATAATTAATTATAAATCATAATTATTAATTAATTAGGTATTCATAGATTTTTTTTTATATTATTCTTTTACTGATATACTCGTAAAATAGTTTACATTTTTTAATGAGTGATTAGAGGTATTTTAAGAACAAAAAAAAAGTTTCATTAATTTTTGCAAAACGATGATTGATGATTTATATTTAATAATAAAGGGAGTATCTTTTTATTAATATATAATTATTTTCTTCAAAAATTAAAAGTAATTCTTGATTATTTCAAGAAAAGAAAAAAAATACCGAGATTATTTTTAAGTTTGAGTATTATTTTTCTTATTTCATGGGATTTGAATCTTTCCAGTTTCATCTTTGAAATTGAATATTTTAGTTGAAAAACCAAAAAAAAATTTAATATTTGTTATAACCAACCATTTCCTTAATTTAAAAAATTACATTCATAATTATTTGTTATATCCCAAAATATTTAATTATTCAAATTTTCATTCTAAGGTCAAACAGAGGTCAATGGACCCCACGTCTCCAACGTGCTTCCCGAACGTACCAACAGGTTACGTCAATTGTTTAATCTGCCGAAATAAAATAAAGTTGGACTAAACAATTATTTCAAAAATATTTGACTCCTTCCTTCTATAATTAAATTTAAATCATTATAATTAAATTTTCTTATTATTAATTATTTGAAAGTGTTTTTTCTATATTCTTTTTTTAATGATAAACTAAAATGGTTTTTTAAATTTTTTAAATGGTTGATAACTGATAAGAGATCATTTTAAGGGAAAAAAAATGTTACCTTGATTTTTTTTACAACATGACGGTTAGTGATTTATATTTAGTGACATAATACTCCTTTTGTCACTAAATATAAATCATCATTTTGTCACTAAATATAAATCATTATAGCTAATTTTTTTTATAATTAATTATAAGTTATTCTCAATATAGTAAATTAGGTATTTGAATGTTTTTTTTTTTAAATATTACTTCTCTTTGTTAGATATCCAAAAGCATACGGGTATTTGAGAGGATAATTAAAGGACATCTTTAAAAAAGAAATATTTATTTTACAAAATGACGGTTGATGATTAATATTTAATGATGGATATTTTGTTAATGCCATTATTCATTAAATTTTCAAATTTGACAACTAAATATTTAATCTCCAAGATAGATATCATTGGAGATTTTTTTCCTTTCTAAAAATATATAATTGGACTCAATCTAATTATAAAAAATATTAATTTGTATTAAAATTTGAAGTGATTTAGAGAATAAGATATCTAATTTTAAACATTAAAATTTGAGATAAAATGTTTAACTTAGAACAAGATTTTTTTTCCCTCTTTCTATTTCACCCCTTTCATGGTTTCATCAAGAAATCAAACTAGCATATTATGTTTTTCTATTTTTCTAAAAATTTGTACATTGTGCATTTCATTGTTAACTTTTCCTTTGAAATAATAAATAATTTAATAATGTCAATTCTAATAAATAACATGTAAAAATTGCTCATTTTATTCAATTTCTTATTATATCTATCCTTTTTTCTCGTTATTTATCAAACTTAAAACCTCTTGGTGTCAAATACTGTCGCTTACTCATGAATTAAGTAAGACTTGATAAATAAAATACTCACGTATTTCTTTTTATTTATTATTACTTCAATAAAATTTACTTATTCTGATTATTTATTATATTCGTATTTCATACGCAATTTTATATTTTTCCTCATTATTAATTCCTTACAAAATATTTGTCAATTTTATAAAAACAACTTAAGATCAATTATTCACTGGGTCCTTTCCTTAAAATATAAATTGTTATCTGTAATTTTAATTAGATTAAACATATTTAAATAAAATTATATTATATATAAAATATGAGTAAAATTAAATTATATATTTCGTTTATAATTACAATTATCTTTATTTTTCAAATAATAAAGGAGATATTATTAAATAAAGGGTAATATCGATAAATATTTAGAAAAAGAAAAATGATATCTAGAACTGAATGTACTAATTTGATTAAATTTTATTGAAATATTTCACCTTAGTTCATTTTAAATACCTTGAGATGTTTTAAAAATTTTATTTTAATAGGAAATTAATTTTCAAAAAATTTAAAACCAAAACAGGATATTTAATTACCAATAAATGGATTTTCTATTTAATTTTCTACCATTTTGGAAATGGTAGATTATTATCTTGAATGTAAATTAATGGATTGAATCTCCAGAAGTCTAAATTCTCATTTAAAGAAAAAGGAAAAATCTTAAGGTATCTTGAACTAATAGGTAAAATGGTCAATTTAGATCCATAACTTTTTTATTTTGATTGTATATGTCCATTTTTTTAAAATCTTTTCAGGCCTCATATTTATTTATTTTTATCATGTAGGTCAATATATTTTTTTTATCTTTTAAGGTTTTATAACTTTTTTATTTTGATGTTCACATTTTTTTTATATTTCATAATTTTATATTATTTTTTGACATAATTGGTCGCTAGTAAAAAACTATATGACCTACTTAGTCATCAATAAAAAATGATGACACTTTAAAAGATTAAAAAAAGAAGAAGAAGATATAGATAGCCATGAACCTTAAAAGATTAAAAAAAAAAAAAACCAGGAAAAAAAAATTATGATACAAATAATACTAAATTTAAAGAGGAAAAAAAACCCTTTTGACTAAAAGTACCACTATTATTACGCTGGCGGTTATTAATTTAATGTGGAACATCCGATGAATCAATCAATTTTAATTGAAAGAAACTTGGTAACTCTTTCTTCGAAAAGTTCATCATGACTGGTTGGATTTGATTGCTCTCAAAACTATTCTCGTTTTGGAGCGCATCAAATCTTCAGATTACGCTGGGCCAGCTTCCGTTTTACCGTTCTTTTCGGGGTTTTTCTTTCTTTTATTTATTTAGTATTATTTTTAAACAAAAATCATCTATTTGAATCAGAAATCACAGATTTTCAGGAGATTTTTTCTGATAGTCTTGAGTGTTTATTTGACTCGTTTTCGGTGGAATTTAAGGTTGTTTCCAGTGGAGATTTCCCCCGTGCCTCTGGGTCACTGTGAGTAATTTTGATGTTTTTTTTTTTTTTCAGTTCTTTTATTGTATAATGTTGAAACAATAGGATGGCTGATTAGTTTTATGGTCCTTTGCTTTTCATGATTTGCGAATGCTCAATTAGAAACAAAATGGGAGGGCGCTACTATTCTGGATTTCAACTGGAGTTCTTAAGAAATTTTGGTTTGGATTAGGTTGAATGTTATAGAATTACTTTTGGGTGTCTAATTTTGAGTGACTTTTTGAAGTTTTGAGATTTTGGTTTCTGGGTCGATGCTAAGATCAGTATACATTTCTTTCCTGAAGCTCAGGAATTTTGGGAACTAGTTTACCTGCAGAGTACCCATTGCACAATTGGTGATCGTTTATGGCTAGTATGGGGACTCCCCGTCGAAGGTTTGCACTTTAAAGTTTTAGTAAACATTTTCAAAGAGACTTCTTCTAACCATATATATATATATATATATATATATATATATATATATAGCAGTTCTTGTATCCAAGGAGATTAATTTTGACTATTTACTGCTGTTGTAGTTCACATGTAAGAAGGCCAAATGAAACAATGAGGCTACTTGTGACGACATTTGTGGGGATTGTTTTTGGATTCTTCTTAGGTGTATCTTTTCCAACAATCTCATTTACCAAGGCAGGCAGAATTATATTTCTCTTTAAGCATCTACGTATATGACTGTAGGTTGTTCTGTTCAATAACACTTGCTTGTATGTTTGTATTATGCAGATGAACATACCATCAGGCCTTCTACCATCTATTGATCTTACTTATATTGAGGATAAGTATTCTGGCATCTCAACTCAGGCATTGTTAAATGTCTGGTCATCGCTTAAGGGTAATAAAGGCAATCCAAACAAGAATAGCACAGAGGTAAGTCATTTAAGGTCTTTCTATTGGGTAACATTGCAATTCCGTATGTTTGTATCCAAAATTTTTGAGATGTGCAGACATGAATGTGTGCATTTTCATTAAAGTACATTCTGATTATTGAATTTTCAAGGATCGTTCTTGATATAATAAGTCTTTCATTTCCTGTTTTTAGCCATCAGAAAGTTACTAAAAACTCCATGGGGAACTAATTGCTTTAAATAAATTAAAGACTTTTGTACTACACAAACTTTAAAACATTTGTAAATATTTGTAGATTAGATGACTTTTTGGACTATACAAATTTCATCTTTGAGTGATAATCAATGCAGATATGGGCCCCAACAAACCCTCGTGGTGCTGAGAGACTTCCACCTGGAATTATTACATTGGAGTCTGACTTTTACCTCCGCAGACTTTGGGGTCTGCCAAGTGAGGTGGGTATTTGCCACAATTCCAATATGAAGACTCCTTTTTCTCTGTTTATTTTCTAAATGGCGGTATCTTACTACTTTATGTTTTCCTTTCTGGTATATAGATAACTTGTAGCCTAGAGGTTGTGACATATTTTGGAATCAATCACATTCTGTATAGGAGTTTGTCTTTCTTAAGAAGAATCCTCTAAATCCTAAATAAAAACTTAGGATGAAGGAAGATAATGTGCTGGATTGAAATATTAGGAAAAGAGCATCTGCGTATGCTTTGAAATAAGAAGAGCGTGCTGCAGATCTAACAGTGTTGAGTTCTCTGGAAAAAACTTGTTATTATGACATTGGTTTGATAATTTAACCACTTTGATTTCATAAAACAATCTCCTGGGATGATCTAATAGTAGGGTACACTTGCAGGACCTGATTACCAGACCAAGGTACCTTGTAACTTTTACTGTTGGTTATGAGCAGAGGAAAAATATTGATGATGCAGCAAAGAAGGTGAGAAAATGCTCCATTACTGTCTACCCTTCTCTTTCCCTTATCTATGGTCAGGTCCTTACTTGTTTATTTAAGAAGATATGCACCTGTAATTTAACTACTTTGTGGTCCTCTACAGTTGTCCGAAAACTTCACCATTCTATTGTTTCATTATGATGGTCGAACAAGTGAATGGGATGAATTTGAGTGGTCCAAGCGGGCTATCCATGTTAGTGTACGGAAGCAAACCAAATGGTGATTTTTCCATTATTACTTTGTCACTCTAGATATTGTAAAGGAATGTGCTACATAGACATATCTTCAATCATGTGTTCTTATCATTCAAAGGTGGTATGCAAAGCGATTTCTGCATCCTGACATTATAGCTCCCTATGACTACATATTTATATGGGATGAAGACCTTGGGGTAGAGAACTTTGACTTTGAGGAGTAAGTACCTCAAAACAATTCCTTTGAGTTAAAAGTTCGCTTCATTTATGCATAGCAAGTCTAAATACCTTTCCCTGTCTGCAGATATATAAAACTAGTAAAGAAGCATGGTCTAGAAATTTCACAGCCAGGTTTAGCACCAAATAGTGGGTTAACATGGCAGATGACCAAAAAACGAGATGATTCTGAAGTACACAAGTAAGGACTGCTAGGATTATCTCCATAACAGTGTTTTTAGTTTTTTACCACATAAAGCTCCTGTTGCTGTGAGATTATATATTATTTGCAACCTTTTGGTGTGTGCAGAGAAACTGAGGAAAGACCTGGCTGGTGCGAGGATCCTCATTTGCCACCTTGTGCAGCGTATGTATACGATTGGCTCCTTTACCTCATGTTCCATGATGAAATATTGTTTCAAAATTAATTGGTTCATCATGACAGATTTGTTGAGATAATGGCACCAGTGTTTTCTCGTGATGCATGGCGTTGTGTCTGGCATATGATCCAGGTTTTTAGCATCTTCATTTCTTTTTCTTTTGGCTCAAAAATGATCTTGAAAGTATTACTTTTTCATGATTGCAGAATGACCTAGTCCATGGATGGGGTCTTGATTTTGCTCTTAGGAAATGTGTAGAGGTAGGATAAATCCCATTTGTTTGTTGCTTATACTTCATGTGCATACATGATATATATATTTCCTTATTTAAAATATAAATTTTCTATTGCTTCTATGTTGAAATGCAGCCTGCTCATGAGAAAATAGGAGTTGTAGACTCACAATGGATTGTGCATCAAACTGTTCCTACACTTGGGAACCAGGTATGGATCTTCATGGCCTAATGGGGGAGTTATCATATGTGGAAAGAATTGGTCACATATTTTCTTTGTTCAACAGGGTAAAGCCGAAAATGGCAAGGCACCATGGGAAGGGGTAACTACAAGCTCATTCATCTATTCCATCCTTAGCGCAGTAGCTCATATCTGATTCAATGCTTAACTGAAGTTTCTTATCATTTTTCGTTAGGTAAGGGAGAGGTGCAGAAGAGAATGGAATATGTTCCAAGATCGCATGGTGGCCGCAGAAAAAGCCTATTATCAGGAATTGGGCATCGATCCCCCAAATTCCACAGCTCATTAGGTTGGAAACTTCTGTAATTACCTAGACATCTTTCCTAGGCACATACATATGGGAGATTGATAGTATCAGTTCCAGAGATAAAGAAAGGGAATCAGAAATTTATCCTAAACGAGTGTTTCCTTAACCCCTCTTTCTTTTCATTCTGATTACCCCTTTTTTTGTAGAATAAATTAATGTTAGTCTTCAGTGCATTTATAGATTCCTTTACCTCTACAAATCCATGTACAAGACCTTCATTTCATATTGCTTATAAATATTCTCTGGAACGACAATATTACCAAAGTTCAGGGTGGCAAAGATTAACTGCCAACAGAACACCTGTAGCATATGGATAATTTAATCTCTTTCTGGGAAATTTCATATGCAAAATTCTATGGTATAAGTCAAAAGACAGCCCTCCTCACAAGTTACAAGAAAAGGTCAGAAAGGAGCCCCTATCATAAGCTTATGGTCAGATGGAACGTGGATAATATATTAATATCCTGGAAAAGAATTTCATAGATTGTTCAACAATTATGCAATTGCAAGTAAAAAAACTACATATATCCTTTGGTAATTGCTTCTTCCAATTCTTGAAACTCCCAAGCATCATCCGCTGAATATTCACCTGAAAGAGCGTAAAGTACAACATTAACAGTCTAATTCCTGAAATGAATTTCCATCTTCACTTCCTATCCATGATAAATTATGGGGAAGGAAACAAGAAAATTGAATTGGGAACTATTTAACCATAAAACCAAGGATCCCAATTCAGGAAGACTCACCAATTGAATCCCTTCGTAAAGCTGTCAAATGAGCACAACTGCAAAGAGAAAATTGAGTCAAAACTAAGAATCCCCACATAGAAGACTCCTCGACCACCACCACCCAAAAAGGGAGGGAAAAGAAAAGCTGCAGAAAAACATCAAAAGACAAATTGGGTAAATGACTAAATTGAGGTCAGAGATGCTACCTGCCCAGAACCTTCCCAAAATCTGCACAAAGTGATCGAATGTATGTCCCTTTAGAGCATGTCACCCGAAAGATCACATTTTGTCTGCAAAATTCACAAGATTAATTATGATTGCAAGGAAGACATTCTTTTATAAGACTAACCAAGGGTATAAAGACAGAGGACCTCCATTATTGTTAGGCTAGTTCATATCAAATAAACAACAGCGGACTCTACAATTTACTTGTTAACACAAGAAACCATGCAAAAGTTCATTGAATAGGAAGTTTTAGTACTTGGCTAGACTAATTAGTTATAACAGCATAGAAACAAAAATATAACATGTAAAGCCAGCAAACAGGAAAGTAACCTGTCATCTAAGCTGCGCTCAACATCGAATTGGAAAATTGAAATCCTTCTTGGAGAGAGTTCTATGCTTTCTCCTCTTCTTGCTTTCTCATACAACTTCTCACCACCAACCTAGCATGAGGTGGGAACCTAATAAGTAACCAGTTTATCATAAATAATGGTCTGGAAAGTGTAACAGGCATTACGAAGGTCAAGCTGGAATGCATGCATGCAGTGACAATTCTAGCCAGACTATACTAATAACAACAAAAATATATACAATACTACTGCAAGTAATTACTTTGATGGCAGAGAACATTGGTGGGACTTGCCAAATTTCCCCAGAAAATGATGCAGCTGCCTTCTTTATGTCCTCATCCTTGATGTGTTCCCATGGTTCACGCTGAATAATCTAGACAACACATGTTCATGATATCTTATATGAGTAAGCAATAAACTGGAACAAACCTTATGGCAGTTTGTTTACTGAAAAGAAAAGAAAAATCTTGAAATTGTTAACACACGGGTGAATCAGCATCCCAAGTTGAGGTGGCTTCACCTACGCGGAAGATCCCACTATATCCCTTAGTCATACCTTGATACCTGCAAAAACATCTTCAGGTTTTAGAGAAAGCCCCTCTATCTTTATATCCCCAAAGTTAAATTATGTACAAATGAATCTCCGGAACGAATCAAACAGTAACTAGAACCAGAACCTTTTCTCAGGGAAGGAGGGTCAAAGAAGGATGGAGAAAGCAGACCTTCAAAGTCATAACGAACATATTCAAACTTACCAATCAACTACTTTGGTAGCTTTACCAACGCATACAATCAACAAACCAGTAGCCATAGGATCAAGAGTTCCCGCATGTCCCACCTGTAAATAATGAAAAGAGGAACATCAGATGAACAAGCCAACAAAGGAACCTTATTCTTGAAAAATGATATGAAGTAAAACATAGATACAGCACCTTTTTCACCTTCACCAGCCGCCGCAGCTTCCCACATACAGTAAAAGAAGTCCAACCTGTTGGCCAAAATGACAATTTAGTTATTGTCAAAATTTCATGTTCTTCCAATTTGTTTAGCCTAGTTCGTCTTGTTAAAGGCCTAAAGGCCTAGCATTCCTAATTGTCACCTTTCAGAAATTTTTTTTTCCAATGTAATTAGACAGTTTCAGATAAGACCATATACGTTTCAAAACACCCAATTTTTGCTTTCATCCTCTAAACTTTAAAGAACTGAGCTTTCTCTAATATTGCTCAATCTTGCTAACAGGTTCAACCCAATTACTATGTTTTGACAGTTTGACATAATCATTCCTCTACTTCTCGAAGCAAAATGAAAACAAATCACCTTTGGGTTTGTTGATCAAAATAACAGTTCCTCCAGGACTATCCCACTTGGGTGGTAATCCAATACTCCTCGATGAAAGAAATGGTTCGGTACTAGCTATCTTACTATCCTTGTTGGGAACTTTCTTCAAACACTTGAAGAACTCCTCAACCTTCTTCTCCGATACATCACCTTTCACCTGTCCACTCGCATCTTTCTCAGAACTTATCTCATCATCATTGTCAAAAAAGATCAATCCTGTATCCTCAACTTCTTCCTTCTTCGCCTCCTTCACTCTTTTCTTCAGTAGTTTTACGCTTTTGTTCGACTGGCCCGGTTCAAGAAACGCCTTATCAAAACATTGGTCAGGAAAATACTTCTTCTCCAATTGATAAACCATTTTATAATGCTTATCTTTTTCCCAAGGATATGCAAACGCATCATAGAAATACAACTCTTCTTCTCTTTTATGCAACGTACGAAGCTCCACCACTTCTTGCTTTAATTCAATAGATTCATTATCATCTTGGCGACTATTTTCATCCTCAGAATCTGAACCATACATCCTCTTCCTCCTTTTCTTATAATACTTCTTCTTGGACTTGTCCATTTCCATCACGTTATTATCAGAAGGAACTGCCAATTCCGATGATGACGTTGAACTGGAATTCAACTTTCTATCAACCCATTCATCAAATCCGAGTTCTTCTTCATTTTTCCCACGGTCCGAATCATTGGGCGATGATTTAGGTGAGTTGGGTCCACTGGAGCGGCGAGCTGGGGCAGGCTGCTGCGCAGGACGGGAGATGATCATGTCATATTGAAGAGGATACGGAGTTGCGGTAGTGGCGAAGTGGGTTCTAAGCATTAAGGGAATAGACTTGAGATTTGAAGGCAAACGTGGACATGGTGGGTTAAGCTTTGAGAATGGAGAGGATATGGTGAGGAACATGGTGGGCTTCGGGAGCCGGATAACCAGAGATATGCGGGAAGTGAAGAAATCCGGTTTGACCATGGGGGAAAATGTGCATTGCTTGGTTACCACGACGAGATTTGATTCAGCCTAGCAGGAGACGAAAGACGGATTTCGGCCCATTCACACGCCGTTCCGATACCGGCAGTGCAGCGGTAGCAATCATCAGCCCTTTTGTCCCAGCGAATATAATTTGGTTTTTGAAATTTACATTTTTCAATTTAGTCCTCCAAAAGTAATAGTTTTACAATTATACGTCTCATTTCAATTTTTAACTGATGACATATTATTTTTCTCTCTTTTTTTTTAAATTTCAAAAAGTGAAGGATAAACATCTGGATGTCCAGCTTGTCTCTGTGAGGCCCAGCCCAGTCCTGAGATCCAACTCTTTCCCTCGCTATCCATAAATGACAAACCGCTCCAAAATTTCCCGCTCATTCTTTCCAATTTGTCTTTCGAATTTTATCTGCTTTTCTTTTTTTGGATCATTCGAACGCTTGCAGAACTTCCATGGCCTCAGAAGCGAATTGGGAGGATGACAACGAATGGGAGCTGATAAATGATGATGGCTTCGTTTACAAGAGGAGGAAGCGCCGGAGATGCGATTCCACCTCCGTATCTGAGCCTCCGCCGTCTGATTCGGCGGCTGAAGAGAAGAAGAATCGTCGCGAACTGAAGAAGAGGGCACTCCTCAAGCTGAAGGGAAGTTATCAAGGGGAAATCAGTCAGTGGGAACATCTGTCGAACACCTTGAACCACATGAAGGGAAATCCTCCACAAATCAATGACCTTACGCAATCGACCAAACAAAACCAAGTCACAGCTCCTCCTGTCTCGCTGGAGCCATCGGCGGTTGCCAATTCCCGGAAACTCGTGGATGAACTTCTTTCGCAGGTAATTCGGTTTTCCTACTCCCTTCTGGCTTAAAAATTACCGACTTTTTTGGTTTCCTTTTCCAACAAAATTATTGGATTTTATAGACCGAAGCACGAGCAGCCATAATTCGAGATGTATCAAACCTATGTGAGGTAGCGGAAGAATTGTGCTCGGCAGAAGAAGAGAATTTCAAGCGAATATTGGCCGAGCTGCCCATTTGGACATTGTCACCTGGAGAGCTAATGACGGCTTTATGCCACTCTGTTTAGGAATATGTTTAATGAACAGCAGTCCTAAACAGCTGCAGAAAAATGCACTCCGTCGGTTACTGTGAGAGACACCGGAGATGTTGCTGGTTGCCCGGTCATGTAATTACTTTAGCTTTTCTCTGCAGAAGTATAGATAATGCTTTAGCCTTTCTAGGTGAAAGATGGTGCTTATGTAAAGTTGAAAGCTTGAACCCAAAATTCATTGTACTTCCTTTCAGTTTTGTCAAATCCTAAGATTTGTTTCATTTCAGGTTCGAAAATGTCTGGCAAGCTGTGCCTACATCCCAATTGATTATTGGTATATAGATCATACTTTCATTATAATTTATTGATATTATTTTACTAAATGAAAGTTTTAGTTTGAAATATTATATGAATATACTGTTCATAATATCATTTATCAGAATATTTTTATTTGTTATTTATCCTACATCGAGGAATAAAGGACTAACAGGACTAATTTACATGATCCTTCCTTCCTTATATATAGAAGGAATGTCAACAACCAAATGCACGCGTTATTTCTATTTCTCTCAGGATTTTTCTATTTTATCCTTATGTTTAAGCCAAAAGTCCAATCCGAAAGTCCCACTCAAAGTTCAGCAACATCAATTACCAGCTAGCTGTCTTAAGGGGGAATCATATGAAAACAAATGGTTCCATATGAGAGGGGATATACTGTTATTTCTTGATCAAATGATGCGTTCTCAACGAAATAATCCTGTTGTGATAAAAAAACCATTTACATCAAGATTTAAAGAATTCGATAAGGAATCTGTTGTGAAAACTTTCTAAGCAGAAGAATGGATATGTGGGGGACTGCACATTAATAAAATCCCTATGATTCATTTGGCGATAAAGTTTTGAGATCGATGGCATTTAGACGAGAGGAAATAACATTCACAGGTTGAACTATAAAACCAGCCTTTTCACATGCATCCTCCAGAAGCTTTACTTGGGAAGGCCCATCAGGGCAGAAGGCAACAACTGCACCTCCACTACCAGTAAATTTTGATGCAGCACCAATCTTGCGTGCCACTTCAACCATCTCTATGTTTAGTGCACCAAGAGCATCATCACCAAACATGGCCCTGCAGAAGTTACAGAATTGGATCAGAAATTGAACTAAAACATTCTCTGACTTGAGGGATTATATGGCCATTTTGCTGCCCTACATGTAGATAACAGAAGTTATGAAATATACTCAACCCGGAAAACCAGAGATTGGATGGGATGCTAGCTAATATTCTTGCATCATTTTTGGATTCATGTAATTAAGAAAATAGTATGTATAGGTTGTGGGATAAAACCCAGATCAGAGTTGGGAGACAAAATTTCAAGCTCATCTTCCTTCAAATTCAACCTTAGCAAGGAAATGAGAGTGACTTTACCTTCGCAGGTCAAAATTACGATTCATTAGCATTGCAAGTTTGGAATAGTCCTTCTCGAGCAATGTGGTTCTTCCTTCCAAAGCAATATCAGCAACATCCTTCATTGTCGATATTATGATTTCATCACCATCTAACCATCTCTGCCGAACAGTACTGTGCACCTGCATTACACAAATGTGTGAATCGGAACAGAACTTCAGTTATCATAAAGCAAAAGATTCTTGCTTCATGCTCCTTAGGCTTTGCCTCATTGCAGTTTAAGCCAGCCTGATACTTATTTGTAGGCATTATGGAACCAAATTATTGATCAAAACATCAGGAAGTCACTATCTAACAAAGGAACAAGAGTCACATCTAAATTCTATCATGAAGACAAGTATTGAACCACAGAGGTGCCTTTTGCTCTAGAAAGTAACTTTCATACTAGAGACGAAAGTAGTACAGAAAAGAGGAGGCATGGAGGAAAATCAGGAAACACAAGAACCAAATATTGATATCAATGTAACCACCTCAGAGGAAACATAGAGAGCAATTTGCAGTATGAAAATGCCAAAAGCATACTGACCTTTCCAGAATCACTGGGGTTCTCAGCATAAATGAGATAAAGAGGAGGGAGAAGATCAATATCCATTGGCGTGTATATTCCGTACCCCTGTTCTTCCATGGATTTTTTGTTAAAATCCTGCCAAAAAAGGGCAGGGGTAGTTGATTGTAAGCATCTTTGTATTTCTGTATATATGAAACAGCTTCAGAATCTCAAAATTATATACCATGTATACAAGGCCCCCATAGACCTGTGCTACCCTATCTTGGAGACCAGCAACAATCCCCAATTCCTTCTCTGCATTAAGTACAAGGTTTGGCCTGACCTCAACTTTTACCAGATGTCTGACATCATAAAAGTCCATAAGGCAACTAAGAGCAGCACAAACAATAGCACTTGAGCCTGAGAGCCCCATCTGAAATATCAAAGCAATTGTAACTATCTTTGTACTTGCAGTCTCTTCAACTAATATAGAATTAAACAAATTCACACATGAATGGCTGCAGGAAATCATGAAAAATGTTCTTCAAATAGATTAAGCAACAAGTAGAATGTATAGGTCTCAAAACCTTGAGTAACGTAAACCAAGATGTCAAGCATTCAAAAGGTATGATAAACTTCTCGTTTTTTAAGCTAGACAATCAGAAATGTTCAGAAGTATGTGAAGAATATTCAAAAAATGCTGATAAAAAAAGGCACAAAAAGGTTATTCCCATAAATAACCTTAAGAAAGAAAGAAGACATACATGAATCACAATGAATTGAGTAGAAAACTGATTGAGATGGCTACAGCTGCATCCAAGGTCTTTCCAGTGCTTATGTATCTAGATCAATATACACCCATTGTCTTATAATATAAGTTCTTTTAGACTACAAAATTTATTTCACCCTATAAGTCGTTTTATGAAATTTCATATGCATTTGTTACTCTGTTTCTACTATTTCCCCCAATAGTGTTTCTTATTCCAATTTCCGATTTAACTAAGGTTCGGTAATTTAACCAAATAAATTAAGTGTTCTTTGAATTCTTAACATTTGTGCAATAACTTTAAACAATCCATAATATGAAATGAAGGGAGTATCATATTGGGATGGTAATGGTCAACCATTCTAATAATTGACTTTGATTCCTGCCAGAACAACCTTATAGGTGAAAAGGTAATAAGCTCAAAATCTGCCAATACAACAAAACCTGACTATAGGCTTCTCATATCATTCATTACAATTAGAGAATAGAAGAAGATAGTACCGTAAGTGGTACAGCACACTTTTAAGTGAACAGTCAATTAAGTGTAAGAGGAATAGTTCACGCCTTGCTACAAAAATGGACAAAAAGGAGGAAAAGCAAGAAATGACAAAAATGTAGTTCACTAGTTTAGCTGTACCTGGCGGGGAATATTAGTATCATATGACACAGTGAAATTTCCTTCGTGCAAACTGATACTGTTATCCTTGCAATAGTTGTGAAAAACTTTACAAATGGCCATAAGCAAGCGCACTCCACCATAGTATCCTTCATTTTGCAACCTATTCACCTGTAAAAAGAAATTGTGCAAACAAGGTTCTTCAGTTCAAAATTTATTAGTAACACTGTAATTATAAACTAATAAAAGGAGAATTCGACAGATAGAATTTATCATACTTCAAGGTCATATCTTGAACTTGAAGCCATCGAGCAAGTACATTCCAAAACACTTGCAAATTATGAACTTTTATCAGTACCACTCCATAGATAGCTTAGTGGCCATAAGGCAAGCCCATTCGATAATCACAGAACTAAAGTAAATTAAAATTCCAAACAGACCCAATAAATTGATAATTAATACAGCAATCTTGATTGTTTATAGTGACCATGTAAATTTACAGAAACTCAAGGAGTTTCCAAGGAGCATTTGATTTAATCTAAAGAAGATCCCAACCCAGATGTGAATCAATTTGAAAAAGAAAAACAAAGAAACACACACAGCAGAGGGCGTGTGATCAGAATTAATTGATCAATTAAAAAAAAATGCAAACTTGCAATCAACAAAAGCTCGCACAAATTTCGGCAAAGACAAAAAAGAGAAGCAGAAAAAAAACTTGCATAATTATATAACAGATTAATAGAAATGGTGAAGTAGAAAATGACCAAATGAGAAAGAGAGTTGAACTGGACGAGATCGTGAGTAAGATGAGGAACAATGACCAGATCTTCGGAAGGCTTCAACCGTACAGAAGCCCAGAAGTTGCCAAGACTGAAAGAGATGGTTCTGCCATAATAGACATCGCTAGGGTTTCCCAGGAACCCAACTCTGGCGAAGGACTTGTGCTCTATCACTCCTTCCTCTCCTTCCATTTCTCCCCTTTTCTTCTTCTCCTCCTCCTCCTCTAGTACGGGACTGGACTTGATGACCTGAAATGATTTTATTCTATTTAATCTTAATTATCCTGATTATCAGATTATTATCTCTAGTTATCTAAGTTGGTAAATTAAAAAATACTCCTTTAATATAAATCATCCCATTGTTACAAAAATTAAAGATTTTTTTTTTTTACTAAAATGTCCTATTATTATTATTATTTAAATATGAATACTATTTTATTAATATATCATTAAAGAAATAATATAACTTTAAATATTTAATTAATTAACAATAAATACTTATAATTAATAATCGAAAATTTTAATTAAAATAATTTATATTTAGTGATCAAAGTAGTCAATTTAGATTTTTTTTGATTTAGTTGATAATAGAAATGAAGTGGCATCGGGACACTGCAAGAGGAGAAATAAATTTAAAAAATAAACATGGATAGGATATGACGATGATTGTTTTCGAAGATACTTTTAACCCTTTTAGTCTCCTATATTTCTATTGTTAGATCTTTCATATTTTTTCGTTTTCAATACCTATGGTCCAATCCATTATACAAATGAGATGAAATGATTTTTGAATAGTTCGGATTTGACTCAATAAAAGCTTGAATTCAATTTAATTTAATAGAGTTTAGGAGCTAAACTTATAAATATTTGATTCATTAACCTCACGAATTTAAATGAGTTTTTAATATGATTAATGTTTTATTTATAATATTATATATAGTTTAACTTATTTATTAAATATAAAATTTTTTATTTATTTTATATAATATATTTTATTTATTCTTCTTACTATAATGGACAGTAGTAGTTGAAAAAAAAATACGAGGGATCTAACAATAGTTTGGTGGAAATATGAGTGACTAGAAAGAAAAGCGGGCCGTGTTTGTTAGGGGCCTTCTTCAGATGGACTTCTGGTCCAAATTGGTCATACATCATGATTTCCTTAGAGATGGTCCACTTTGGGCTACATTTGATGTTTTTCGATTCGATTTAATGCCCACGTGAATTGATCGTTTTCAGACAATAAGCACTTAATATTTTAGAGAAAAAAGTAATCTTCTGAAATTGAATGTAACATTTTAACTTATAAAAATTTTAAAAAAATTAGTTGATATAATTTATTTTACTCAATTTCTTAAAAAATATTTAATTAATTTAAGAAATGAGGTATTTATTTTAAAATAACTCAAAATAGAAATATGGATATATAATTCGGGACGAATGGAGTATTTATTTAATCAGAAGCCAATATAGTTCAATTTAATATATTTTTTTTACATTTTTCCCCCTTTTTATGATTTTTCATTTTTTCATTTTTTATTTAAAATATTCTTCTTCTTCTTTTTTTCTTCATTCCTTCTCTCATTAAAGTTTACTGATTTAATTTTAAATATTCTTCTTCCTCGTTTTTTTCTTCATTCCTTCTCTCATTAAAGTTTACTGATTTAATTTTAAATATTTATTCTGAATATTACACGTATATTTTATCAACTACAACAAATTAAAAATATGAAGAATCCCGAAGTGTTATTTTTGTTTTACGAGTGAAATTCGACTCATATAATTGTTCTTTTTAAAGTCCATATAAGGTTTATATCACTCTTATTTAAGTATAAATTTTGAATACCATAATTTATGTTAAATAATTAATTTTTAAAAATTGAAAAATGGGTTAAATATATTATGACTTATGCAACATAATACTATTTTTTATTTTTTAAAATATATATTTATAAAAAATAATTAAAATTTTTTAAAATGTACATTTTACTTATGCATATTTTTATATTAAAACTTAAAAATACTTATAAATTACTACATCTAAACATAAAATAAGTTTAGTTTTTTAGGGTTTAATTAATAATATGGTCATCGAAGTTGTCACTTTTTTCAATTTGACCATTGAATTATAAAATCAATCAATTTAACGATTATAATTTACGTTTTTGAATAATTTAACCATTTTAATTTGTATTTTTTAACAAATCTAACCCTTCTACAGTGGTCCAATTAAATAATGGTCACAAATGTAATTAATCTTCAATAATAATGTCACGGAACTTTTTATGTCATCAAAAGTTTTCATATTGGTTGAAAGAATATTAGTCCATAAATCAATTTCTTCTTATATGTAATCTTTTATCAACACGTAATTTGAACAATACGGAGTGAAATTTTACATTTAGTTTCTCCGATAAGAAAAATTTTAATGATATGTCAAGTTACATGATCTTATTAAAGAAGATTGATTATATTTGTGACTTTTATTTTATCAAAAAATCATAAAGTAGTTAAAATGCCTTAAAATCCAAAGTATAGTGGTTAAATTGATTAGTTTTATAGTTCAATTATTAAATTGAAAAAAAGTGACAACTTCAATGATCACATCATTAGTTAAACCAATTTTTTTAGTATAACTTTATTTTTTTATACGTTCCCTGCGATGGAATATTTGTTTAATACTATCATTTATATCTAAATAATAATCTTTATGTCTAAAATTAAATGCCTTATTTTTTTCATTTTTAGTTGTTTAAAATTAAATATCTCATCATAAATAATTTATTATAATTAAATTAAGAAAATTGACATGACAATGTTAAAATAAATTATATCAAAATGAAATATACAATTTCAATCGACGAAATTTTTTTATTTGTCAACACGTTAATGAAATTTCACTATATTCTTCTTTTCCGTAATTTGCTCCGGAAAAGCGAAAAATAGATTATAAACTTAAATTTTGAAAACATCGAAGTACTAAGAAATGGGTTTTGACAAAGACATATTGACAAAGGTTTGGTTTGGTAAGTCAAGAAACGAGGTGGAAGCATTGGTGGCCGCTCCCATGCTATGCTAATGGGTGTCGGACAGTGTCCCCTACCCCAATCAAACTTCTCTTCTTTTAACGACTATTAGAGGGCAAATCAGTCTTGACAAATCTTGATTGACCGATTTAAGCAGAAATTATGCACTGAGTCGTCTTGAAAGGGAATCCAATTTATCCTTCTCTTATTAAAGTAGTCAATAGTATAAGATTTTCGGCAATAGAATGTAAATCCTAAAACTATAAAGAAATTAATGGGATTATACAATTAAAATTTTATTAATTTAAAAAAATAAAACTTTCAATTCTTAACGATCTAAAATAAAAAATAATGTTATTCAAATCCTGACAAAGGAAATAATATACAATGTCTTTAAATTAATTATATATATATATAAATATTAGGCTCTGATTCTTTTTTAGTATATATAAGTTTTTTATTGATATATTAATTAATAATTTACAAAAGTATTAAAAAATCTAGAGCTCTCGGACTATCGACTTGAAAAAAGATATTACTTTTCACAAACACATTTTCTCAAAGATGCAAGGCTCAAAAAGAAGTTATTGGTATGAATTTCCACCACAGAGATTACAAGTGGTAAGCTTTGGGCATTTTCTTCATTCCAAATTCCAACCAAAGAATATGCTTTCCCCACAAGTTGTGTAATCTATCTATCTCGAGCCTAATAAAACTAAAAAGGCAAAAGCTGCCAAAACACTTCACTCCACGGCTCCTTCCTCTCCTCCCTCTATGATACTCCCCGGATTCAGTTCATTGGGAAGAAAGGGCATATGGTGAAGGACCTTTTTCTCAATTACTACAAAACAAATGAAACATTGAGGTCCACACCACACATCCCCTTTTGGTCTCCCCCAATTCCACCAGAAAGTTCCATATCCGTTTGCCTAACTTTCCCCATATCCACATGCCCACCTAAGATGGTTTCTTTCTCTCAAGTCGTTAAAGGGAATTTGGAAGAATTGCTTTGACAAATTTTAGAAAGTTAATAGGCATAGGGCCTGGTTCGGTTCCCACTCAAAGGGAAGAGGATTGGGATAAACAAAATTTGAGGTTAATTCGTCTTTACCTATGATTAAGAGATCACGAATTCAAATCATAAAAGTAACCGATATTGTCGAGTTCAAATCATTTATCCAGTTTGTTATCCTTGAAAACATTTTCATCAGATTAATCGAGTAAAAAACCTTATGAGAGAAGAGTTAAATTTATAA
>JAOXNR010000032.1:17694641-17716219 GCA_028571225.1 Parsonsia alboflavescens | reverse complement strand
TTTCAATTCCAAGAAGAGGGATGATATTTGTGGAGACGTTTGTGGTGGTCGGGTATGTGAATTTCTGCTCTTTTTTTTAAAAAATTTTTTATATTTGATAATTCCATTGAAACTTTGTGAGTGTTTCTGTGCATATTTGAGGGTTATAGTAATGAATAATTGGTTATTTATTTGTTTGTTTTTTAATCCTGAACTTGGGGGAAAAATTCATTGTGCGCTGCTGTTTGTTCTTCTGCCCTCTCGAGCTTTTTTTGCTCCTGTTTGCTTTTGGCTTTAGTATAGGTCTCATGTTGAGCGTTCCAAGTTTTAAAGTTATTTGGTACAAAATTTAACACTCCCTGGGTCCCTTGTCTACCTTCAATTGTTCATTTTGGACAGACAGTCCAAAGAGAAAGAAACTTCCTGGTTACAGAACTTGGTTTGCCTTGAAGATTCTAATGCTTTCTTTCTTTTCATGATTTGGTATCTTTTGTACTATGAATTTTTTAGTATTTGAGTTGATACATTGGAATTTGCACAGAGTTGCTATAATTTTTTAAGAAAGTTTGTTGTTCTTTCTCTGTGTGTGAATCTCAGAACTCACCAAATTCGGTAATGAGCATGGCAAGGCTTCGCTGCTTTCTTCATGGGATAGATATGAAGACTTTCATGTTCTTGTTTCTGATTGTGCCATCAGGTATAGTTAGTGTATATTTTCATGGGCAGAAGATCAGCTACTTCCTTCGGCCGCTATGGCATTCTCCTCCAAAGCCTTTCATTCAGATAACTCACTATTACCACGAGAACATATCAATGGAGAGCCAATGTAAGCTCCATGGATGGGGAATTCGCGATTATCCTAGGCGGGTTTTTGATGCAGTTCTGTTCAATAATGAAGTAGACATGCTGACGATTCGTTGGAAGGAGTTGTATCCTTATGTCACACAGTTTGTTCTTCTTGAATCAAACTCAACTTTCACCGGTATAGTGAAGCCCCACTTCTTTGCATCAAACAGGGGCAATTTTAAATTTGTTGAGCCTAGGTTGACATATGGAACAATCGGAGGAAGATTTCAGAAAGGGGAAAACCCTTTTATTGAAGAAGCATTTCAAAGGGTGGCACTTGATCAGCTTCTTCGAATTGCTGGGATCGAGGATGATGATCTGCTGATTATGTCTGACGTTGATGAAATCCCAAGTAGCCATACCATCAATCTGTTGAGGTGGTGTGATGAAATTCCACCCATTCTTCATCTTCAGCTAAAGAATTACTTGTATTCATTTGAGTTTCTGGTGGACAACAAGAGCTGGAGAGCCTCAGTCCACAGGTATCAGAAGGGGAGGACTAGGTATGCACATTATCGGCAGACAGACTATATTTTATCAGCTTCAGGCTGGCACTGTAGCTTCTGTTTCCGTTATATCAGTGACTTTATATTCAAAATGAAAGCCTACAGCCACAACGATCGAGTAAGGTTCTCTCATTTTCTTGATCCCAAAAGGATTCAGAGTATTATATGCAAAGGAGTTGATTTATATGACATGCTTCCAGAAGAGTATACATTCAAGGAAATCATTGGGAAGATGGGGCCTATCCCTCATTCTTACTCAGCAGTTCATCTTCCTGTACATTTGTTGAACAATGCTGACAAGTACAAGTATCTTTTGCCAGGGAACTGTAAAAGAGAAAGCAGCTAAACATCAAATCCATCACCACCCCACCAGTAAGGAGGCATCATCTTTAACATCTCTTATGATGTAATTCATGATTACAGAGAGTGGGCTTTTCTGTAACATTATGTTGAAATGAGTTTTTAGGTCATTTTTTGACAAAGAAATGCTGGTCAGACATGAGTTGTTTCCTTGTTTTCTAGGTTTTTTTCTAAAAAATGTTGCTCTGGCCTCTGATCTGAGAGCATTCTTAGCTTAAGCTAGCTTAAAATTGCAGATTAGTGAAGTAGTAATTACCAGGTTTGTACTGAACCCTTTTTTTTCTTTTTCCCTTCTTCCCTTCCTATTAGACTTTAAAAACATGTAAATTTTCACAGCTTTTTGTCATTAGTTCATCTGAATACGTGATATTTTCTCATATGGAAATGATCTTTTCTTTGGTTGATGCCAAATGCCAGCTGCTACAACATTTATAATTTTTTCTTTCTTGGGATTTCTTTGCTAATTTTGATCTTTAGATTCTTTTTTTCAATGTAAATCAAAAAACTTATCTGGTAAAGGACATGCTCCCTTCATCATTATTTTATTATTTTTTATCATATCTCTTTCTTTATCTAATCATTCGTAAATTATAAATGGAGATATCTTAATAAGAAAAAATTATATTAATTTTGATGAAATGACTGTCACTGACTTGGTAAAAAAAACAGGAAAATATAACTTAAGAAATGTTATCCAATGAAACAGCCGCATCTAAGACGTTTCTTTCGATTTGTTTGTGCCTTGTGGGTTTTGCTTAGGCATCGCATTTTCTCCGGATCCTAATATTCTCTCTTCATATCCCTGTCCGAGGAACTACCCCACCATGCACAAAGAAGACCCGCGGGTTGCCAAGACATCGCATTTCCTCCAGGTCGTAATATTTTCTCTTCATAACCCTCTCCTAAAAATACCCCACAAACCACTAGGAAGACCGGCCTTATGTGACTTAGACGTAGTCCACGCACTTAAATCTTTCATTCATTTTGGCGGTTGGAGTTAATACTCCTTTGAAATTGAGTACTTATCCAGCTCCAGAATATAAAGCAAAGAAGTCGTTCTCACTTACTCACTCCGACTGAATTGTTAAAAAATGAATATTTATTTTCTTAAATCAATTAAAATTTTATTAAGAAATTAATAGATAATGAATTAGATATTTATTAAAATGTGTGTAAGTTGAAATCAAATATTTAATTTTGAATGGAAAGAATATTATTCTATTTATCCCACAATATAAATTTTCTCCATTCTTATCCTCCATTGATATTCTCTTACGTTTTATCATAAAAAAAAAGACAATTATAAATATTAATGAGATATAAATGAAATATTTTTAAAATACCAACTAAATACTTATATTATGGATGAAACAAGTTATATCTCATATAAATTTTTTAAATTAAATTATTTTTTAAATAATCATGTTAATTGTCCATTTGGGAACATCTTAGTGGATAGAATGACGAATGCATGAATCATAGGATCCCACCAACAACATCCTTCAAGATAAGCATAATGTCGAAGTACTTGCAAACTGACTAATTCTTAATTTTTTTATTATTTTTTTTAAATCATGTCAATTAACAAAAATAAAAAAAATACAGCAATCAACAAAAGATAAAGAAAATAAATTTTAACGGAGACAATATGTAGCCCTTCTATCACTGAACATTACAGCTCAAACTCCTTAACCTATCAAGAGGTCAATTTTAATATTAAACATTAACTTTCCTGAACTCAGTGTTTACGCCTTGGCTTTTTGGTCACCTTCTTAATTCTCTTCTTTCAAATTGTTGCAATTTGTCAAGCCAACTCTCAATCATCAACCCCACCAAAGGGCTTTCGATACTAATTTGAAAGTTTTTCTACCACACAGTGGTTCTTAAGTCAACTGTTAAAGAATTCAAAACCAATCCACTTTTTTTGGGTGAATTTTTTAAGTTCTGAAGTTTTGCTTTGGATTTACCAAAATGACTTAATCTACCCAACAAGACTTTCCCAATCTACCTCTGTACAAGATAAAAGAAGGCTCAGGAAAGACTTCAGAATTCCTTTACCATCAGAGTTATCCACTAAAAGACCAGCATCAAATGGTCAATCACTGGGCTAACCAATTCTGGATCTGTAGGAGGGTACAAATTTTCTCTGCCTGAAAGGTCTAAATTGGTGTAGAAGATAAAATGGTGTTGACTTGAATGACCTAACATTCCACACCCACAAAAGAGTTCAAAATCAAATGTAATTCCAAGTTTATACTAGTATTCTATCCCTCAAATTGCGGGTTTGATTTAACACAAGAATTCCTTCACATATGCCCGCAAAAGAGATACTGATGATCAGATTGGACAATGATGCAAGATATACTTTTTCAGGAAAGGTAACAGCATCTATAATCGCAAGTCCATTCATCCTCAGATAAAGGATTGTAACCAAATATTTTGAACTTTCAGTAATATTTTCACTAAATTCTATCACAAAAGAAAAATGTCACAGGATAACTCCCAAAACAAATGAAAGAGCATCTGTTCATAATGGAAAACCCAAAGATTTGTAATTGCAGGCATCTTCAAATGATATCAATGTAACTCCAGATAATGACTGAAAAAACAACAGATTTGGTTTTCCAAAGGTGTACCGGGAGGCAGATAAGATGCTAAATGCGTCTGCTCCTGTTCTTACCAATCAAAAATAGAAGAGCTCTCTTAACTCTTTCTGCTTTCTTTCTTTCCAGTGCATGACATAACAAAGGAACAGCATTTTTATCCAATACATATCTCCTGTTGTAGCCATGGCATCCCCGACATTCCTAACTCTTCAACAAAACGCAGCCTCTCTTTTGACAAAGCTAGTCACTATCCCACCTCTCATCCAGCTCTTCATAGCTTTTGATCTTGCTATAGATCCCATTTCCCTTCACTGGCTCAGCACTTTTACCTTGGCTCCGATTGAACTTCAAATTACTCGAGCTTCCCAGGCCAAGATTTTCATCAGCATCTGATTCACTAAGCAAATCAGCCACTGAAGCATTATGCCTTTGCATACCTTCCCTATCATTACCTTCAGTGCTACCATTCTCCAACCTACCTGATCTTGATAATGCAAATCCTTGAGTTCTCTGAAAACTATCAACACTGGGAACTCTCACTACCCTACAGTTCTCCTCATCACTACTACTGCTCTTATAATCATTACCAGGTACTCCAGATTCTCTCATATTATGGCCTTCTCCATCATCAGATTCCCACATGACATCTTCCAGATCACTCAACATGTCCTCTGAAATAGAATCTTCTGCAGCATTTCTAACAAAAGATTTGGTATTCTCATTTCTGTTGAAACTTTCACTTTTAAAAGTTCTACCCATCTTTTCTTGTCTTCCTTTCTTGACATTATCCACATTAAATTTGTTGCTCATTTCTTCGGTGTGATTTGAATTCCATTCATCACCATTGTCAGAGTTATCATCATCGCTGACATTTGTCCTCTTCCTGCCATATCTATTATTCCAGCTCTTTGTCCTTTCTCTAATGTCATCGTCCGAGTCTTCACTTCCAATCTGTGTAGATCTTCGGGATCTACCACCTATATCTTCTTGGTTCCAATATCTGATCTTTCCAAGTTCTTCTTTCTCTGCAGCTTCCTCATCATCCCATTCTTTATCTGCTGCATCTTCTATCTCAGCTATGAACCTGTCAAGCTCCTCCTGATCGCTGTCTTCAGCTGACTGTGATTGCTCCAGGTTACTACTCGACTCCATCTGCATCCTTTTATCCTCCCGGAATACATAAGGACTCCCTTCTTTCTGATCAATTGCATTGAAGAATGTTGAAGCTACTCTCTGGATGCTAGCCATGGCAACTGGATCATCAGGATTAACCCCCTTTCGGCGAAGCTCCTGTTCAATTTTCTTTATGTTCAATTTTTGAGATTCCAAAGCTTGTTCAAATCTTGCTTTAAATAGTGCCTGCACGGAAAAGAGACAGAAGGCCATAGATATAAAGAGAATGTTTTGATGTATCACAAAACAAACATATAATCCCTACATAAATCTAAAGGAAAACAGCAAGATACCGTGTCAGGAGAAACAATCATGTTTCTTAATATCTTATCAATCCCCAGTTTCCAGTTTAAAGCAAGGATGAAGGAAATGTTACTTCTCCATGTGGAATCAATTGAAACATGGACATGGATCACTATTTTCAAAATTTTAAAGGATCTTGCAATCAGACAATCATATGCAGCCAGAGATGGAATGTTTTAACTGCCAGTGATATGCCCTGTACCTACTCAAATCAAATGCAAGAATACTTCAAGTAAAGAAGCAAGGTGGAGAGGCAAACAAAACAGCGATAACATCAAAAATACAAACAATTGTAAAGTAACCCATAATCTCAGTCTTCCCAATGCACCCTGTATTAGAGCATGCTATGGGTCTCCTGAAACAGAACAGAAAACTTTCTAGACTATGAAATTACTTATAAATGTACATTGGAAAAGGGAAAAATAGAGAAAGGCTTTCAAGAAGTTTATGAAGTAATTTCCCTTCCAAGAAACGGAAAATCATGTTTAAATTGATGCAATGATATAAAACAGGAAACTTCATGTACTTACTTTCCTCTTTGTAAGAGTGTTAATTGGTATCAAATTCTTCGGTTGTCTATAGTTTCTTCCCCGGAACATTATTATGGTTTTCACATTATGTATGTTGATCACTATGCCACCACTCAATCTTGCCAGCATACTGGCCATTTCCTTTATTTTTTCTTTAGGAAAGTTATCACAGCAAACTTGTACCGTCTCATGAAACTTCCAATGAAGGTGCATATTTTGGACTACACCTCCAAAAACTCCACGGACACCAACAGGAACATAATTCCTATTTCTGAAACCAGTCTTCTTATATGCTTGTAGTTGTTCAGGGGTCAAAAGCTCGGGGTCATGCCGTGGAGATGGTAATTCGGGGAGCTCATATTTTTTCAGCTTTTGCAGAAGCAAGGCCACTTTTTTCTTCGCCTACACTAGTCAAAGTGAAAATGGAACATGAAATTAGTAGCTTGTTCAGTTACTATTGTAAGAAATAGTGAAACTAAAATTAGAATTTAAAGGAAAAAGCTATACCTCAGACAAATAAATAAACCAGGTACGATGGTGCCAATATGCAAATCAAGAATGAATGAAAATGAACATTGATGCATTGAGATTCACAAAATGCAATAATATCACAACCAGAAGATAAACCTCAGCTGCTTATTTTGTTGCAAGTAATCACTAGATTCTCTCTTAAAATAAAATAAATTATATAGACATATATAATAACTTTAATGCTAAATAAAAGTACTGACTACAAGCTAGACTATAGTCTATAAAGCAAGAGAAAACTGGAAGACAGGTAGAGATAACTTCTCAAAATCCCAATGACCGGGAAGATAGGATTCAGCTACAGGAGATTAAAATGAACACAACATACTCTTCGAAGATTATAAAGGAGGCGTTCCTCATCAGTCATCAGTTTCTTCCTCAATTTCTTAGCTCTCCGAATCTCCCTCAAGGTTTTGCCAGATTCCTTTTGCATCCGCCTCTCCACTTTGCTCCTCATACTCTTGGCTGAAAACCCCCGAGCCCCATAGAAGCTATTACTCAACTTCATAAAAGTAAAAGATTCATCTTTCACTTGAAAATTCACCTCAATTAGACTGGCATTCAAACCCAGTTTTGCCCAATCATTTCTTCCAGTCATCACATTTCTGCAAATTCAATCAATTCGACCAAAATAATTAGAAATATAAAAACAAATAGAATGTTGTTGGTTATAAATCATATTACTTGGCTCAAAGGAATCAAAGCTAGATATTAAGAATACCTAGAAGCATTGTTCAGGAACACCAAAGAAGAAATGGTTCTGAGAGAATTCCTCTGAAGATTCCTAACAGCGAACATCATGAATTAAATTTAAGATGATTCAAAAATGGTCACCAAATGCTGGAATCAAGTGCTATAAACTCATCTTATAACTTATCAAACAAAGAACAAGAATTCAGCTCCGGGGAACAAGCCAAATCCATTAATTGGTTCCCGGTGGGTTTTTGGCTTCCAGTCGAGCTTACGCAAGGGTTTATCAATTTATACTGCATCCAAAACGACGCCGGATACAGTTGCAGGTTGAAAGTTGTCGACAGAGATCCGCAGGTGGAGATTTAATGAAATAAAGGTACCTCCAGCCCATATGGAATTGGTCGGCCCATGATTCAATCAGGCCCATTTTTCTGATTCATTTCTTGAGTCCAGGGAATAAAAATCAATTTTAATTCCTTCCTAATTTGCCAAAAACAAATTTCTAAGAGGAAGATATTGAATTTTTTATTTTCTTTTTTCTTTAATCCGATATCTCACCTACTTTAACTCAACTAATGATCGAGATCAATTTTTTATTTTCTTGTTTCTTTAATCCGACATCTCACCTACTTTAACTCAACTAATAATCGAGATCAATCTATAGCCTCTTAGTAATGGATGAGATTCTTCAAATAGATTCATTACTCCAATTTAGAATAGACTACATGAGCTCCTTACAATTTATTGAATAAATTGATAAGTCAAGCATTTCCAACCCATCAAGCGAAACCGGTGGTTTCTAGATTACGACCAGATAAAGCAAAAGTTTCATTAAAGAGCGTGCAACTTGATCATGACCAAATAAAGTCGAAGTTTCATTAAAAAGCATTTTCACGTGATAAAACCGTCTTAGTGAATATAAGATCTTCATAAGGCTGATCTTGAACTGTCATCCAAGCACAAATATCTTCGTCTATTCTGCAAATTTTAGACTAACGATATCTACAATCTTAAAGGGAACATTTTAACTGGGAACATGCAGAGGGACTAAAGCAGTTCGAACCATTTTCAATTGATAGCATACAGGTTCGCCAGAAAGAAAAGATAAAAGCACACAATACAATAACATATTTTTTTCCTTTTTCTGTTGCCACGCAGATTATAGTATACACATGAAATCTCTGCTTTCAATCCAATACGACAAATCCACATTGTTTATGTCTCAGCTGAATATGAATTTTACACATATGACATAAGAAAGCAAGATAACGGTAGAATGTTGCCATGTTTTTGGCATACATGAACCACTTCCACCATCTTAAATTCATATCAGATACAGAAGAGGCAAATGGCCCTGAAACAAAATTGGAATTCTTTTCTGATTGGGAACTCCTTGGCCTGAGATCTCTGAGTTCTGACAGAATTTAAGTACGGTAGCACTTCTCAAAAAGCAAAGGAATAACTTTAGTTCTATAGATAATAAGCCCCACGCCTCCTCGTTACGCAGCAGAATTACTGCATCCTGGACTTCATGGGGAAATATGATTTCATCAAGAATGCATTTTGGGTCCAAAGTTGGTGCCATTACCACTTGAGGGAGCTTCTCTCCACTATCTATAATTGGTCTAGCCAACTCCAAATGCTGTCTTGTGAGCTAACCTGAAAATCCTGTTCAAATGGATCACAGAACAATGACATATAGTCAAGCAATGCTCATAAAAGAGAAACCATTGAGGATTTGACAGAGACAAAATAGTCAATTAGAAGAGTTAAAGCTTACCGTAAACTGAAAATCTGGTGGGGTGTCCAGTTCTAAGTTCTCAAGTTCAGCTATTCCACTGCCAGAATTGTTAATTCCTTGGGGCCCATCATTGGTGTTCTGAGGAATAGTATTAGAAAGTCCACTGCTCAGCGCAAAATCACGAGAAAGAGTGGAGGAGTCCATTATTTCATTGCATTGCAGTAATTTATCCACACAGCAACTGTCTTCAGCTTGGGACTCTCCAGCCAACCAACTGTTGTGGTCAGTCTCATCTTTTAAATGAGAATCAGCAGTAGAAGGATAAGGCCCCTCCTTCACAAAGTCTACCTCCTAACTCATGTAACCAGAAACAAATCAGCACACAATATCTCCAGTAAAAAATATCGGAATCTACTGGCACCGAGACATAACCATGTCTAATGTACGTTGATGAATCACATTGAAATAAGTTGTTAAATATAAAACCTATAGCTAAGATATTCACTTTAGAGTAAGATATAAAATTTATTAAAAAGTTAGATCGTAAAGTGCTTGAATGCAAAGGCAGTAACCACAGGTGACAAGTCATCAAGAATAACATAGCTGGAAGTTTCTACCAACCTGGATGGGTGAATGAATTGGATTATCATCTGGAGCATCCTCACAAGACGGGGTTTCGCCAGCACGAGGTGGGTTAGGAGCAACTATCTTGGGAGTCCTGGGGCTTGCCCTGGATGAGTTAATGTCAGATTCTTCAATTTTCACCGGACCAGCATCATCGTCCTGCTTTGGCTGCTGATAAAAGATTTTTGCAACCACATATTCACCATCTTTCTCATCTTCATTACTCCCCAGATGGTATTGATGCATGACCCAATTAGATTTATCGGGCTTGGATCCCCTACTTCCAGCTGCATAGAGGACCATGATCTTCTTATATCCTTTTTGCATACCATTTTCCATGAGAGACTTGGTCTTTCCAGTTTTATGCCATCGGACTTGCTCCTTTGTCAAACTACTCTGAGCCTGAATCTTTCGGCGCTTGCGCTTACCAGTTGCATAAGCATTCATGGTTCGATAAAAGAAGTGGATGCTGCTACCATCCTTCTTTGCACCTGAAAGCAAGAAAATAATCAGCAATAGGTCAGGGAACATTCATAAACCAAAGATACATCTAACCGGTTTTGAGGTCCAAACACCACTGGAATCATTTCAGAGATTTAAATCAGTGTTGCACAAGAAATGCTCAATAAAGGAAAAAATGAGCACAAAGTTGCAAAAAATTAACTTCATTTCATTAGAGAAAGGTTTTTTTAAAAAAAATAATAAAAAAAATCAAGTTAATAAGGACTTGAGTTAGAATTACAGTTTATTTCCAAGTTGATAAATAAAACAATGCTGCAGCAGGGAGCAAACTTGCAATCAAAACAATATGATATTTGAATTACTGATGTTCTAATCTTTTCCAAAGCCAAGAGACTAATACACCACTCCCTACAGCAGCCATAATGTGTCAAATTGAATCCATTTTTTTCACATCATACATGTTCAATTAAGTCACTCGCAAAAAAGAACAGTTTGATATAATTGTGAACCAGTAACTTAATACAAACATGTCAGAGCAGCAGCAATAATGTCCAACTGGGATTTCACTGACCTGGAAGATTTTCTGGATGAGTGTAGCATATCCCTTCATCCCCATCAAGTGTTGGGATGAACTCATCAATAAATTTGTGAGGTTCTGAATTTCCTAACCCAGATTTAGCAGCCAAATGATCCAATAGCTCTATATCAGAGGGATCAAATTTAACACCAGCAGGCAAACCAGGCCATTCATGAGATATCTGAAGAGAAAAGCATAAATCAGAACGAAGAGCAAAGTCCCAGTTTAACATCTGTCCTGTGTTTTTTTGTAAATTGTATATGACAGAAGAAAGAAAACTAAGTTGAATATGACTTTCTTATGTATAGACATTTGCAGAAACAATATTTAATCCTTAGTACACAAGTAGCAATTGCAAGAAAGAAATTCTTGGTATCAGAACATCTAACTGAGAAGCGAGTAAAGTAAATCTGTTAGCAAAATCCAGCTTACATCACTATTATCAATGAGGTGACAGCAATTAGGGCATTGAAGATTCGCTCCACAATCTTTAATTTGTTTTGCAGCAGGCAAAGAGGCACTCTTCACTTTGCTTGCAAGTCCTCTACCATCAATAAGCCAAGACCTATCACAAAGAAAGTTTATTAAACTAAAAAGTTAAAAGAAAAGGAAAAAAAAAATCTTAAGAAAATAAAATAAAATCATTCAGCAGAAGAGGCCCGTAGGTATTAGACAAGAATGACTGAGAATATCTTGATGATCAATAATTAATAAAGCAAATATCATGAGTTTCATGGTGTGTTGCAGGAGAGCACCATCATATAGATTATCCAATAAAAATATGAAACAACCAGTTTCAGATGCTTGCAAGACACATGTATATGGAATGACCAGGTAATACAAGAAATATGGAAAAACACAGCCATGAGAGAAACCTTCGAATGATCAAGGCATAAAGTAGGATAAAGCAAATGAGTATGAATTAGTTCATATCACGGCTCCTGAGGCCAAAGAAAAATATTCTTACAATCTGTCATCTGAAATCTATCATTTCTTTAACATCATTAAATAATCTCAATCAATTTGTCCTGAATAAGATTATTGACTAACAACCCATCTTTTTGATTTATAAGGCTCTCTTCTGCATTATAGAAATTCTCAAAATATAACGAAGCTTCTTTACCTAAAGAAGCACCTAGACAATGATCTAAGGGGAAACAAAAATCTCTCACTTTATGCCAAAGTGTGTAATGCACGATTCTGAAAGTAGCAGGTATAATAGAGTGCCTAGGGAATTCTTTACTAACAAAACCCATTTAGATTCCGAATCAAATCAAGCAAAAATAAAACCCATATTCATTTTCAAAAACAATGCAGCTAAATCAAACCAAACCCCTAAGTAATCAGCTGATTTAACAAACACTTTGTTCATTAAAACTTCAACCTTCACCTTGAAACCAAAACCCAGGACAGAAAACGAAAATCATCTCTATGCCAATACTGTGCAAATTCGGAGCCATAAAAATCAACCCAAAAGAAATAATAATAAATTTTTATCCTCATGCAACTAAAATCAAATCAACCCGGTAAACCGTCTATCTATTTTCTCCCTGATTCAGCATGCCATTCTGAACATCCAACAACTAATTGCTTAGACTCTAAAGATAAGAACTTCTGCAATAACCAACCGAGGAATATCACCGTTTTAGACAAAATTTACATTTTCTTGCCTCATTTCTTCACTACAAACCCATGGAATGCAAGAGGCTATCCGAAATCAAATCTATTACTCGGACGCAAAATAACTTTCCCTATTGAAAACTAGTCATCGATCCCATAAAACATAGAGACTTCTAATCCCGAATTTTTACCTTGCCATATGAAACAGATGAAATGAAGATACAAGACATTCACGGAAGAAGGCCGAAAAACTGCACTGAGAAGAAACTACTCCACTCTTACCAGTATACTTTCCTCTTTCTCCACCTGATTAAGTAACCATATATAGTGAGAGACGCAAGGAGTGTATGTAATGAGCGGGAAATTGGTTTGGCTTTCCAGATCTTAGGTTCGGATGAGAATATGAATGCCACAATGTTACTAAGTCAAAATTTTACCTGACCCCACAGTTGACCAAGCCTAATTCCAAACTTCAGGTTCGGAGTGAGACAGTCTCTATAACTGGGAATTTGCTTCGTTTTTCGAGTTCATCCGTGTAAACGGTAAATTTTGTGGGGTCTCAAATGACTTGCCGCCCAAGTTTTATAAGGGATTTTTATTTTTTTTCTTGTACTTATTTATGATTTTTTAGGAACTTACACGTTTTGTTCTGTACATATTATATGGACGTTTCAATGCGCATATTCTCCGTTACTTGGAGGGAGAATTTTGATTGGAATAAAGGGGGCTAATTGGTAATTACACCGGAAAAGTGATTCATTGCTGCCGCTAATAGGTTTATACAATGTAACCATGGGATCCAAAGAGAATGGTACTTTATAACCATTAAATATACATATATTATACTACTTAATTCGTATATTTGAAAATAAAATGTTTCGTTTTGATTTTGATTTTGATATGTTTTATTAAATTTAAAGGTTTTATTTTATTTTATTTAAAATATAAGAAATACAAGTTTATTTATATAATTTTAATTAATTTACAAAATAAATTATATAATAAACACTTCAAAATATAAATAAAGATATTTAATTTTATATCTCGTATATAATAATATTAAGAAATATCACCCTTCTCTCATTTACCTATCTATGTTCTATAATTATATATTAAGGGAGGTGGTATTAGCTTGTTAATTTTCCAAGTGTCAAAAGGATGAATTGTCATATATCACCAAACTTATAATACATTTGTTAATTCTAAAAATTAATTAAAAGAATAGAATCTATGGTAGGAAAAAAAAATAGTAATATTTGATGACAATTTAATAAATTTTTAACAAATCTTACACCTAATCTCGAGTCTTCATAGATACTTATGTAAATAAATAATATAATATTTTTCATAATAATATAATTAATAACTTAAAACATATATCAAAAAGTAGAAGCATTAATAAACAAGACACATATTTGATAAATAAATAAAAAAATTAAATATTATTATAATTATACTACCATTAATATCTTCTTGTAGTCTTCATAATACGAGTTGTAATCACGAAGGCAGTAATAGATATTTATTTAATGTCATAACACCGGAGAGTAATTTCACTCGAAGATAATTAAATACAAATAATATTTTATTTCTTCCATGCGTACAAAAGGTTAAGATAGGAAGATAAATAACTGAATAAAGACAAACGAATTTATTACACACTTTTTCTTTGAAAGTTGCTTGACTTTCTTGGACGCTGTGGCCCGTGGGGAGTGAGTAAATCTTAGGAAATCTTTTTGAATAAACTTCTGAAGTCAACTGCTATTGTCCTGCTCACATAACAGATTTGTTCAATATATTAATAAACCTACTGATCTAAGATTCTTCAACAAAAACAACAGTAATTACTAATTAATAAACTCTACAAAAAGATGCCAAAGACTGTAAGTAAAAGTATCATTAGTCACTGTAGTTTCCTTGCAAAAGGAGAGAGTAAAGGCCTTTGGATGACTTTATTTTACAGCCATACTATACATCACAGCAACCCCAACACCAAAATCTAGAAGCTTCCAGTCAGGAGAAATCAAGGATAAACCTTGTGTCGACTTGTCCTGCATCTCCTGCAGCAACATCAAAAACCCAGATAGATGCCAGAGGTTTCCTAGCAGCTAAAACTGAAGAGTCAAACTTGACATGGTTATTTGTGAATGTGCGCTAGTATTAACATTTGCAGCTAAAATATAGTTCACCTGAGCATTGCCTATAAAAAAGAGTTGGATCCCTAAATGACTTGAAACAGAAGTTGGCTTCCTTTTTTGGCCAAGGTTAACAACACTGATCAAAACAGGAAAAGAAACCTCTTGGCCTGTTTTCCATTGGGATTTTGGGGGTCTCTCCTGAATCATCCCTTTGTGCCATTAACGAACTTGTTCCTGGAGACTCTGGAGGAAAGACAGCATTTTCGGAAGTGAAAATCCTGTGGGGAATCACAGCTTCCGGAGGCGAAATTATTGAAAGGTAATGCAGAAGCATCTGTATTATTTGAGTGAAATTGGGCCGAGCATTGGGATCCTCCTTCCAGCATGAAGTTACAATTAAAGCCAGATCCTCAGGAAGACCATCAGCACTTGGCCTCACATTCTGAAACCAAACATACATTTACTGAAAATGGAAATAAATTTTTGGAGGCATCATGCAATTAATCTACCAATCACTCACTACTTCAGAACTTTCTTTCTTTAAGAGTTACTATTTGCTCTTCCATTTCAGAACTTTAGTTTCTACACTTCAGGGAAAAAGTTCCGATCTTTATTTCTTTCACTGAATCCAAAGTACAATGTGTTTCATGAAAAAGACAAGAAGAATTTGATGCTTTTGGGAACCTTAACAATTTTTTGGGTGCCATCATAGTGAACTTGGATGAGCTCGTCCATACCAGTGCAGACGAAGTGTCATTTAACTACAATAAAGTGCACTTGAGGAATGAGGCAGGTCGCAAGTTTCACATATTATAATTTTTGTTGCAACTTTAAGTTTCTTACGAAAAACAAGAAGCAGAATAACAGGGTTGAAGGTTGTAATTATTTGATGGGGCCAGCATAAGGTCTCGCACATGTTGGACTAAAACTGCTAGGTGTTCTAAGGCCTCAGTCTCAGAAAAGCAAATTGCAAGAAAACAAATGATACATATCATTGAAAGGGAAATGTAGAAAGAGAAGCAATCACCTTAAAAGCAGCAGCATAAGCTGCCTGCAGATTCGACATTCCTTCAAATGGTAACTTATTGTGTATAAGCTCCCAAAGAACGATGGCAAAACTATAAGCATCCACCTTGTGGTTGTAATGCTTCTTTTCTCCATGCCTCAATGTGACTGTGCTGTAAAGCTGCAAAGCACAACAGAATAAATCTTTAGCTGACTCCTCACCTAATGGAGAGCAAACTTGACAAGAAAGGAAAATCAAAGGGAATAAGAAAGCTAATACAATGATTAATTTGATTACCTCTGGGGCCATCCAGCGATAAGTTCCAGTCTCAGCAGTCATCATCTCTGTCAACGATTCTTCCCTTGCTAGACCAAAATCCGCAAGTTTCACTGTTTTGTGATCTGCTGTGAGGAGCAAGTTTTCTGGAGGCAAAACCAAATATAACAGGATCAAAACAACAATTGCTAAAGTACCCCATGGTAAACGGACAGCATTGAAAGAAAGGGAGGTAAGGAAGTTGAGCTAAAAAAGGTAATAAGACACGGGCAAACTAAAAGACATGTAGTTAGTTGTGTGTCAAAGCAGTAATATGCACTACTTAAGGCTAAAGCTGTAATGAAGAAAATATAAGTGGCCGTTCAAAATTCCTGTTCAACATAACTTTACATTACAGAAGAAGATAAAAAAATGCAAACGAAATTTGGTCACTTTGTATTGTCAAGGGAAATTTTTTATATAGCACATACAAGAAAATATTAATAACTTGAGAAATGAGAACCATAGATAAAGAGATCGAGAAAACAGAAGGTTTTTTCCTTCTTTTTCTTTTCTCTTTTTTTTTTCTTGTGGGGGCTGGTAAACATAACCAGTGTCCTACAGGCCATGAGTACTTCACGTTGCTCCTTCGGTTGAACCCTCTCGTGAAGGGACAGAGCTCCCACGAAGATTTTTTCAAGGTATTGCTCCCTCAGTGATACCTGGACTGTTGATGGCAAGGGTCCTTCTGGCCCACCAACCAAATCAAAGATTTTGTCTAATTGCCTTCTCCCTCAAACAATTGTTGAAATCCACTGTAAAGCAGAGTAATCAGGCATATGAAGGAATGACTTTTACTCCAAACTAACTCCACGATCCAATCTCTTTAAATGCCATTTATGTGTTCACACGCCTTCAATTGGAATATATGCTCCAATATCAATATGAATAGAAAACATCATCAGTTTATTGAGCTTCACTGGTTCCAATATCCAGAACAAAGGTGAATATGTTTCCCGTGAACTGAGTGCAACCACACAATGTTGCTTGCTACTATGATTTGATAATAAGGCATGTACCATTTTTGTGCAATAAGTAGACCATATTTCTTTCACTGACCATCTAATGCAGACAACCAAAAAGATTAGGTACATGTTCTCCCTTCTTAATCAAAGGAAAAGATACATTACTTGCAATCATAAATCAATGGAAACCCAAAATTAGTCAGACAATGAATCTGTTCAATTCTAGAAGCAGAAGAAAATGGACATCCTCATATCATAGTACAGGAGCATATCAAGCTGCTACAGAGACCACAACCCAAATAAAACTCAAATCAGAGAATAATAGATGTGTACCAGGTTTTAGATCACGATGTATTATCCCATGAGAATGCAAACATTCCATGGCACGAGCTATGTCAAGAGCAAATCCGATTGCAACACGCATATCCAGGCATCTCGGTCTCATGTGCAACAAGTATTTCCTCAGTGTCCCACCAACAAGAAGCTCAGTTACAATTACCATGACAGGTTCCTTGCAAGCTCCAATAAACTGCTAAGATGGATATAAACATTAAAATACAATACAGCCACACGTGGAAAACAGTTTGTCCTCATGCAAGGTCAGTCAGTTTATCAAAAAATTCTGAAGGAAATTACGAGCAAAACCAACCTTGACCAAGTTTTTGTGCTGCACTCTTGATAACATTGCAACCTCTCTTGCAAATCGGGCATCCCTCTTGGCAATCTCCTCTTGTGTTTCCCCTTTATGAACAATTTTAATAGCAACATTCTGGTTTTTGTACCTAAACAAACCAATTGGATACATAATCAGAACTAACCACCAAAGTCTAATTTCTTCATGAGATTATGATAGATGCATACAAGAATCTTTCCCTTCAATAAAAAAGCTATAGATAGATTTCAAGACATATCTTAAAAGTTAAAGATTTAAATCAATTGTTACAAACGGGAACAGAATTTGATGGACATTAAACAAAAAAGAGTTGTTCCCGAAAAGAAAAATGACAGATAAATTCAAGTTAACAAATAAACACTTGGTAAAGCAGCAAAACAGACAACATAGAAGGGATTCAAGAAGTCAACTTACTTTCCTTCATAGACTTTGGCATGAGCACCTTCTCCAATCTTCGGACCGACAAAAAGAAGTTTCGGATCAATCAACCATTTGGAATCCAAACTGAACTCTCCAACCGAATAGAACCCATCTCCCATTTTCACTCTCTGTACTCTCTAGGTATATATCGAACTATTTAGTATTCAAACATCCGACTAAAATAAATCTACCAAACTCACAAGACCAACACCCCACAATTTTTCATAAGAATGAAGAACAAACAAATAAAAGTCACAGACAAGTAGAAAACATTCAGAAGCCGTGACTAATCTCTTCCATGCTCCAATTTCATACTCCGGGATCATCTAAAACCAAATCGTGACAAGCACTCCCAAAGTTAAAAACTCTGAACAACTGAAAAAACACAGAAAGAATGCCCGTATTGGAAACTGACGAGAAGAATAAAATCACCACCTGGTAAAGCAAAAAGAATCGCAGAACCAAATGAGAACTAGTTTCTTGGATGCAGCTTCCTTTTAGCTTCTCACCGCGTTGAGTTTTGATGCATTTCTATCCGTAGCAGGAAAGAGAAGAAGGAAGGAGTGATAAAGCCGCGGAAGGACTTGCGTCTGTGTCGGAAAATTGGGGTGGACTATTACTTTGTTGTCTTTTTGAATTATTTTGCTACGAATAAGACTTGAAAGAATAATACTATTTAATACTGTGCTCAAAACGGGTACTAGAAATCCACTTTAATGGAGAAGGATAAAAGAGTCATTTTGAAATTTTTATTATTCTTTATTTTTCTCTTTTAATATAAATTTTAATTCTTTAAAATATTAAAAAACATATGTTTATTAAAGGGAAATTTTGATCTTAATTAAAAATATATCTTTTATATATATATATATATATATATGTCTGATCTATATCAAATCACGTTACTTTTTCAAAATATATTCCTTGTACAAATGTTATTTTTGTTTGAATTAGGAGTAAACTCAAGAAATTTTAACTTTTTTAGCTTAATATGTATGATATGTATTAAAATTTGGTCCATATAGTAGTGAAGGGACACGGATATTGGACAACATCAAATTTAATTCTTTAAATCTTTCAAAAAATATGTTCATTCAGGGAAATTTTTGATGCAAATTAAAAAATATATCTTCATATATATGTTTGGATTCATATTAAACCACTTGATCCTTCAAAAATTTATATATCGTGCAAATGTTTTTCTTTTTTTAATCAATAGTAAATTCTACAAATTTTAACTCCTTTGACTTAATATGGGTAATATATATAAAGACGATTTTGCTAAGGCACGCGCTAACCGTTATCGTAACGGAATTTTTGCTACAGTGCTCATGCAGTTAACCAAGCGGAGCAAAAATTCCATTACGATAACGGTTAGAACGCATATTAAGACGCGTTTCGAAACGCACCGTAGTAAATTAGTATATTAAGAAATGCCCTCCATATAAAAATTTGACATATAATGCATACGATATTCAAATAAAATTCTACGTAAAGGAAAGAAGATATAGTGTAAAAAACATTATAGGGTTAAATAATATAGTATTATTACCTCATTATTAATTAATTTTCCTTGAAAATATAGTATTATTGCAAATAATAGTATATAAAATTTTGACAGGAATTTTATATTTTATATAATAATTAATTCAATTATTATATAAACACAAGTGTACTCCAAATATTTCAAGTTACTGGGGACGTAAACATCACATAGTAATTAAAAATATTTAGAAAGGCAGTCAAAACTTTAAATTAAACTAAACTTTCTTAATTACACTTCTCATTAGTATCTATTTTTATTTTTATGTATTGTACGAATTTATATTGTAAAATTATTCAAATTATTTCTTTGGAATAGTATTAAAATTTAAAATTTAAAAAAAAAACTGTAAAATTCAATACATGGATGGGGAAACATCAATTTAAAAAAAAAAAAACTTTTCACCCAAAAAAAAAAAAAACACACACACACAAGAAAAAATACTCCATGCATTGAAAATTAAATGTTCCATGTTAAAAAATGATTAACTATAAACTTAAAATAAATATATTTTAGCCGAAAATTACTACAATCAAATTTTCTAATTTAAAATTTTTTATAAATTTTGTACTCCCTTCGTTTAGAAAATGAATATCCCATATTTCATTTTTAATTGTTCAAAATTTAATGTCTCATTTCCTAACCTAGTCAAAATTTTATTAAGAAAATTAACAATGCAATGTTTAAATAAATAACGCCAAACATTTTTATTAAAATACTTGCAAATCCATTGAGACATTCAATTCTGGATGGAGAGAGTATTAATTACTCATTCTGTTCAAAATTGAGCCTCCACATTTCCATTTTGAAATATCAAAAAATGAATGTCATGTTTTCAGAATAGGTTAAAATTTTCTTAAAAAATTGATCCGATTAAGTGTAAAATAAACTCAATTAACTCATTTTCTTAAAGTTGTGTAAGTCAAAATAAAATATTCAATTTCAAACAATGTGAGAAATATAGTTTACGTCCAAATAGCACGGAGGAATAATTTATAACTTCACTTCACAGCAACAAATACAATACATGATACTTAATAATTTCAAGAATATATTGGGAACAAAAGAAAATTTGTAGAGGATAATATGATTGCATTAAAAAATTTATCACGTTTCTTTGATCCCTGCAGTTCTTCCTCTACGTGGATCAGAATGATTAAAGAATTGGAAGAGTCGGGAGACAGGAAAGGGCAAAACTGGAAAAAGACAAGATGCTGCTAGAAAGGATAAGCAAAATAATCAATTTAATCTCATAACTTTTTTTTTATTTTGATTAATGTCCCCTAACCCCCACTTTTTTTTTTTTTTATGTAATTCCATATCATTTTTTTAATCTTTTAAAATCTCATAATTTTTTACTGATAACCAACTAGGTGATATAACTTTTACTAGTGACCAAGTAAATCTAAGAATGATATAAAGTTGCGAGATATTAAAAAAAAAGGATACTAACTCATGTGGTCAAAACAAAATAGTTATAAGACCTAGTTGATATCTGATAAAAAACTATGAGACCTTAAAAGATAAAAAAATAAAAATATGAACTAGTATGACAAAAAAAAAGTTACGAGACTTTCAAAGATTAAAATCTATATTTATATATATATATAAACCTATAAAATCAAAATAAAAAGATTATGAGACTAAATTGATTATTTTACCATTTTATTTTATGTAAAGAAATTGAGTTATCCTTACTCGAATTTTTTGGAATGTACTCCATTGCACAATACGAAACGACATCATTTTAATTGTGAAAAAAAAAATCCAAAATGTAAATATAAAAATGACGTCATTTCGGTACCTTCGCATTGTGCCAAGTTGCAGCCAAGCTGATCCTTACTTGGGTGTTAAAAAATAAAAAATATAAAATCATTGAGTCGCACATGGAAATGGATCCTCGACAAGGGAACAGCATCACTCGACAAAGGATAATGATGGCACAGCCTTCTCTGTTCTTTTATTTTCTT
>JAOXNR010000032.1:17661049-17689540 GCA_028571225.1 Parsonsia alboflavescens | reverse complement strand
GAGATTTGTGTTAAAGGGCAGAGAGAAAAAACATAGCCTTTGGCGGTCTAGCGTCACCTTAAAATTTCAAATTGGGATTTAAAATGAAAATGGAAACGGCTTATTTTAGCGCCGAGGGTTTTACACTGGCTCCTACAGGCGTTTTGCCATTTCGCAGGCGACGATGACACCTTCTCAATTGCATTTGAGATTTAAACACCTGCAGCACAGACTAACTCCTCATGCATCGTTCCGGCTGTCGTGCCTATCGTACTCATCGATTCGTCGATCTCCATCAGCACTTCCTCCGGTCGGCAATCCACTATTTTCCTCAAATTTATTTCGTACTCCTATTCGACTTCGGTCCAGGACAGTTGTCGATGGCGATGAAAACCGCATTTCACAACCTTCTGGTTCGAAATTCTTATTCCTATAGTTCACATTTAAATTTGTATACGATGATTTTCTACCTTGATATTTCAGATTTATGCTTACGATTATAGGTGGTACATTAATGAAGGATGCCACGCTGATTGGGTTGGCTACTCTAGCAAGCAAGATTTTGACAATTTTTAACTATTACCACATGAATTAGTTATCATAGTCTCTATCTAAGCAAAACTATTGAAATTGCATTCCGTATTATCTAGGGATTGCTTAAAGAGATCATTATTGCTTCCACCCCAGGAGTTGGTCCAGTTGCAACAGCTTTTAGGTATCTTCTCTCTCTATTTTTATTTTTTATTACTTATTCTTTGAAGCCAATTAAAAATGGTCGTTGTCTCAATATAAATTTCTACTATAACTGAAAATGCAGATATTCTTCAGTGTTGCCTGGTTTTGCCATGTCACTTGTTGGGGGTAAGTTTTCTGGAAAGTAACATTAGTATATAAAAAAACAAGTGTCTTTTTACTAGTTTTTGTGAAACATGGAAGTATGACTTTCACTTGTAAGGAAGAGTCATATTATACACTTTTATCTGTACCTGTATTTCTTTTGGTGATTTTTTCTTGGCTATGCATTTACAATCAGTTTCTTTTAATTTGCATTCTCAATGATGACTTGTTGGAAATGGATAGGATGATTCTCACTTTGATATGCTGTTTGGAGTATTCACCTGGAGAGTGATTTTTTCATAAATTTTCTTGGTTCTTTGATGATCTAATGTATCAACTATAAGAAATGGATTTGTGATAAGTGCTGATCCTTAACAGGTGTAAATGGTCCTGTACACATTATAATGGCCAGCATTCTAAGGTCATAATCTCTCCTCCTTTTAGTTGGGAATACGAATTGATATATGAACAGATCCTGCTACTTTGGGGAGCGCTAGTCTCCTTCTTTCACTTGTTCTTTCTCCTGGTATCCGTATTTATCAGTAGATATAGATACAGAGGAGGGCAGATATAGTATTAGAAGTGATCACAGCATGAGAATATTATTGGAAATAACGATTAATTTGGTGGATATTAACAACTAAATCCACTTATCTAAATAAAAATAAAATTTTAAATCCGAGGAGCCATATTCTCCATGCTCGATCTGTGTGGATAAAGTGATAGAGCTTTATCTGTTGGATATTGTTTATCTTGTGGATATATTCTTGATATATCTTACAATAGAAGAAGACTAACCACGATGAGGAATTATAGAGCACGCTGAGTCGTAGACTTCTATATAAACAAGAAAGGATGGATTATTGAAGTGAACTCGATAAGCATACAGATTGGTTTGGTGGGCTGTTGACTTACTCCCCCTTGACGGGACCTTCAAATATCAGCAATCTCTCCTAATTGAGGTATGCATATGTCAAGGTCCTGTCAAGGGGGAGAATGTCAACCGCCAACTGACAGCTGTGGAGGTGGGGTTTTTACAGAGATAACAAGAATTAGTAGCAGCAGACATTGGTTAGTAGACTGTCATATAACAACATTCCATTACTTCACTAAACTCCATATTGTGACTTTTTTGCTTTGTTCTTGACCTAGTTTTCACAATAGGGATCAAAACATGCTTAACATGTCTAGATCCATGTTTTTGTCATTTTACCTAATTGAAGCACGAGGAGTGCAGCTATGCACTATGTTGTAATAATTTCTGCATTGTTGCCTCTTAGTAAGCATCTGAGAGCAAGTAATAACCAGGTGACATTATCTTTTCATTTTTATCTCATATTGATTCACCTAGCGTAACCAGCAGATGAGGATTTATATGTATCATCTGACCATGATTGGTTAAAAATGTTACCATTATATTCGATTTTCTTCTAGTTTATGTCAGAAAGAAACTGAACTGCTTTTATATTTTGATAAGGTTGTCTTTAAGGATTGGATTATATCTTTCTGATGTTTTGTACTGATGCACTTCGATCAGCAAGCTTCCTAAGCATCATCAGAGGAAACTATTTCAACAAACAAAGACCATAATGTTCCTGGTAGGATGAATATTTTTACTGTTGATAGAATAAAGTTCCAGAGTTCTGTTGATTACAATTAATGATACTCTGCAGGTTGGAGGCATTGCAGCTGTTCTGGTTTTTCTATTTGCTGAGCTTATAATACATTTTTATGCACCTGGGTATGTAATTGGGACCAGGTTTATCTAAAACTGACAAACTAGCATATTAGATAGGAATGTGTTTGTTAGTTGAGAAACATTAGGCTTGGTTTCCCCATTACATAGTTGATCTCTTCCCTAGGTCTCTAATAAACGTTTACTTTGGCTAAATTATGTCAAGGAAAACAGAAAATTTCTGTTTTGGCTTTTTAGGTAATCTTTTGGGCTAAATTATGTCAATGAAAATAGAAAATTTCTGTTTTGGCTTTTTAGGTAATGTTTTTGAATTTCAGTTTCTTTTAACATTCATTGAATAATACCAAGTCTAGAGATCTAATGCACACTTTTATTTGTTTTATGACTGGTTTTCTTGCAAAATCTGTTAATTATGCAGCTTACAGTTTGTATCAGAAGGTCCTCGTGCACGGGGAATGGCTACTAGGCAGGTAAGTATGAGTTCATTTTTGTGAAAGTTTAGAGGATATTTCTATGTAGATTTTTTTTCTCATGAAATTGCATCCTGTGAGGAACACAGATGGCAACACTGTTGCTTGAAAAATTTTTGTCAGCAAATTTCCTTATCTAAAGCAAGTAACATTTCGTCGGTTTTCCCCTTATTTTGATGTAACTTTGTACAGCCGGAAGTTGACCCACATGGATTGTTTTTCATCTAGTTGGTTCTCCACTTGTCGTGAAGCCGAGCCTATCAATTGTTTGCTTTACCCTTGCTTCGCTAGTGTTGCACCACCCAAACCCTAATGCTGATTGGGCTATGCATGTGACCCCATGAAATCACTTCATATGGTTTCAGACCTTCTACATCCTAATGCCAATAACTTGAGAGTTCCCCATAGTAATGCCTCAATGATAGATGCATCAGTCAGTATTAGCAGCCTCACTCGCATTAGCAGACTTATCATCTCCCAATTTTCATGTCATTTAAAATTGCAATTATAAACGTGAATGTAAGTTTTATATTGCAAGGAGTTTGTAATGGACTGGTTTCTTGAGCTTCTCATAGTTTCTTGTCCAGGTTGTTATATTGCCAATCTTTTCAGTTTCATGCATTTTGTCAGAACCAATCATCCGGGTCTTGTTTGAACGACATGCATTTGATTCTTCAGCAAGAGCCCTAGTTTCCTCATTTTTCCTTCTTTGTGAGTTCTGGGGTGGATCTTCCTGGAAAATTCTGAATCAATATTTTGATATTTCTCGAGTGTTTTCACATTGTACTGGAGAGATTGGAGGATCGAGTTATGCAAGACCTCTTATTTTCACCATGTACTTTTTTGTTAAATATTTGAATAGGCTTTTCTTTTAGTCTTGGGAGTATTCTTCTTTGAGGTTTCTTTTCAAATAACTCGTCTTAATCTGTCCTACACTTCTAAATTTCCTCGAGTTCATATTCATGTCTTCCTATAACATGTTCTTTCAAAACAGATTCACTTGGGTCGCCATTCTTCATTCTGAGAGAGTTGCTAGTGGTGGTGTTTTACGCCCAAGGAGATGCAAAAGGACCGTTTTTTGGTCAATACAGGTGCTATAATATTAAATGCTTTTTGGGATTGGATATTTGTCTCCAGATATTACCTTGGAACAGAGTGGCTGGTGCGTTATCGTATCTTGTTTCTAGAGTGAATAGATAACGCAGATATGATTGTTAAGTCATGCCTACTTACCTCTAATTGTTTTACCGGGCACTTTCGATCTGATTTACAGCTGCATTAGCAGTCATCTTCTTGTTCTACCTCCTCCGGAAAAAATTAGCCGGTAAAATAATCGGAGATTTAGTGACGAACTATCTTGGAATTACTCATGATGAACTAAATTTAGACGGAAATGCTTTCAGGAGTGCTTGATCCTGCAACACTCGTCTGTCCTAGCATGTTTCCATCATTTTGCTGCATGATATCAAGCCTTGCTACATTCCTTAGTTATCAGATCTGCAAGGTGCTCCACTCAAGCTTAAGCAAAAGGTTCCTTTTTGTTTTTGCGAGCAGTTTGCTTTTAAGTTTAACCATCATTTTTAACGTAGATTATATTTATTCTAGGACCTTCTGGATCATGGATCTGTTATCCATAGCCTCGGCAGGTGCTTTTGGAGTCTGCAGCTTTTTCTTTCCAGTTGTGTTGCTTCATTTTTCAGGAAACACAGTAACACAGATTCTTAACAAACTCAAAATTATGAAACCTCAATTATCTTTTGAGATTCACCTCTTGCTTTTTAAATTTCATAAAATTTAATAGACCATGGTTAATTTATGGCTCTAATATCAAATATCACATGGAAGATTCACAGATTTTAGAATTAAAAAAAAAATGTCAAAAAGAGACCACACAAACTTGTGGACGTTCACACATTAAATCATGGGAGAAAAAAATTAGAGCGAAAATTTCATATAGAGATAGTGATCGATGGTTGGACATTTCATACACGTAATATTCTAAAGTTGTCCGAACCTTGAAATCGAAAGGGAAATGATTCAAGCCTATGGTTGATTGATCCCAGCTTAATCATCGGATGATACCAAATTCCTAGTAATATCAATGGAGAGCCGTTTTTTCCTTGGTTCTGCAAATCAGCTGATTATGGTTCTACCTCTAGTATTAAGGTTTGAACTCCAACAGTTTACCGAGTTTAGTTTGGTGAAATTAGATCACTAGAAAATTTCAAACTCATTTATATGCTAAGAGATCAAAGCATAATGATTTGTGCTCGAGTGGCACCTCAAACTAAACTCACTCCACTCAGACAAAAAATCAACTTAGCCCCTTGGCAACAACCCCAAAAAAGCACACCTTCCTAGGAGGACCCTAAGTTCAAAGTAAGGATACGTGGGTAGTGCCTGTATAACATTAGCCTGTCTACTGATAAATAAGAAATTCAGTGAATATAATAGCAATTTAACCCCACGTACTCCAGAAAATTGTCTAGCCTTCTATATTAAAAAATAGAGGCATTTTGCTTCAGAAGTCACCTGCGCTTGTATATGCAAGGCTTCAGTTCAGGCCATTTGATTTCTTTTGCTTTCGGGTTTTCCTTTTCCTGCAGCGAATGGTGGAAAGACAATGTACTGTTATTTCAACACGAAACTTAAAAGAAAAAAGAATTCACATATTTGGGTCTCAGGAAGTCTTTTATTATGGGGGTTGGTTTTTTCTTTTCAGGGGGGGGAGGCAACAGAGGTACCTTTTTCTTAAAGTACAGCAGTAAAAACATTTTATTGGAGAAATCCTGCACAGGTCAAATATTAATTCAGAATTCATAACTTGACCACAGATATGTCCAAAAATGAACTTCGCTAACCTTTGACTCAGAAGTAAATCCTAGGTCACATATAGCTTTTGAAAACTTATTTGAGGCTGCCCCTCCAGTACTGGGGTCAAATCTGCTCTTCACCTCAGCTATCAAAAGCCACCCGCTAGATGAAACAAAGCCCATGTCCATTCATAAGTAGACAACAAGTAGAAACTTACAGAAGTAACTAACAAATTGCATTCATACCTAGGTTTAAGTACTCTGTGAGCTTCCTGAATATAACTTGGGTAGTTAGTTCCCATCAATGACAAACAAAAGACAGCAATGTCTATGGAAGAAGAGTCAAGAGGGGTCTGCAAATAACAGGAAGACTTCAGAAAAAACATATGTGCAGAAACCTATTCAGTTCACAAATTAGTAGCTTATTCTGGAACCATGTTGATTATTCTATTTAGGAAGGACTTGCATTTCCAAATTTGTATGAGACCCCAAACAGTAACGGAAGCTCAAAAAACAATACATACATTTGACATGTCACAAGCAACAACTGATGGCTCTTTGGCAACAAGATCAAGTGAGTAGACTTTGTTCTTAACATTTTTTGCAAGTCGAGCATCACCTGAATAAAAAATTGATATAAAGAGTCAAAGAGACTATTGAATTGACGATATTGTTAGGCAACAGAGAGTGTAGCCTTTTCAGTTATAATTACCACATCCAAAATCAGCAACTACTAAAGAAGGGCTGCGATGTTTTAACCATTTTGTGATTATATTCACCGGCTGTTCAGGCCAATGCGACATTTGCTCATGATACCCTGCATGATACTGCCATGTAAGTAAGGATTGGTTAAGATGCAGAAAACCAATCCAAGTTGTCTAAGTCAATACTCCTAAACAATTCCCCATAGGATGAACCAGGGCAGGAAAAAGAAGTGGCAGATGGAAAATACAAAGAAAATCCATTTCAAGCAAGAATGTGAAAGGTTACTCCACCTAGACAAAGCAACACACAAAATGTAAAAGCCAAGATTTCCGAGAAGTGACATGTAAGCCCTTTCGAAAATTTAAAGTGGATGAGACCATTAATTAGTATTTCTTACCACATCAAACAAGGCTGGATCTCCTTTGAAATAATCCAGAGCCTCCGCTCCACTGTCATCATTTTCAGAAGGGAAAATGTAGAGATTGATTAAAAAAGTGCATAATCGGCGCAAAACATAATAATGAGATAAAATTGGGGGCAAAACATCCTTTCATTGGTAGTAAGGTGACAAATTAATTCAATGAAACTCGTTTTAAATGAAAACTTAAACACATTGGAAAAGCAAACTCGGAAATTTTCTTCGGAAATTTAGATAAAATTCATCGACATAATTGCATAATAAACAACAGCAAAAATTTAAAAAGTGAAGAAAAACCTACGTGCAAGTGTAAAGCTTCTCATTTAACATACGGAAGTGTCCGCCGGATAATCGCGCTCTCATCTGCAATTCCATATCAACAATTAATTAAACAGAATACGCATGTCAAAAGCACAAGTGTGATTGGAGAAAAACATAAACCTTTTTGAGGAAAGAAGAGGTTGTTTTGGATTTGGAGCTCGACCTCTCAGCTGGAGCAGAAACCGAGGGCTTATTATTGTTAATGTTAACCGAATTGGAAGTTTGCTCGGTGGAGGAATCATGATGACTGCGGCGCCGTCGACACCTGTGCTCCCTTTTCCGCTTTCGAGTTTGTTGGCGGTTATCAACGATTCCTGAATTCCCCTCAGTCATTCTTCTCTCCCCAACCAACTTTCCCTGAGCGCCTCAGCATGAGAACAAGGGCACATATTCGTAACAAAGAAGTCGGACGGCAAACCGGCCCAAACAAAGAAGCTTCGAGTACAAATTTATGGGCTCATATAATATTGGGCTTTCATTTCAGGCCTATTGTCATCTGATGATTAAGTGAACAAGTTCTGTTAACCCAACGCATCTATTATATCTATTAGTAGAAATTGCATGGAGTGACATTTTGAATAACTAATTCAAAAGGCTAGCCATACTTTTAATATTTCAAAATATAATATTTTTGGGATGTAAATTTATCTCAATATCCTTACAACCTTTGAAACTCTTTCCTATTATTTTTTCCATAATTTGCACTCTCCCTAGCCACTACTTTATTGCACTCTCCTTGCAACTGCTTCCTTCCTGGGATGCTATCCACGGCAAGTAGGAGTACCAATGGCATGGTAAAATTTTCGTGTACGAGAAAGAAGATGCACAGTGAGACATGTGATAGCAAGGTTCAAAAAAAAAAAAAATGTCCTTTCTAAATCTTTGAAAATGTTGAATCTTTCATGGGGGGGAAATATTCGTTTTCAACTTAAAAAAGGAATGAGTGCCTTTATTTCTGTGTCGTGAGATAAGTTATCAAAATAGGATTTAAAAAAATGACACATTTTTTTTGTTTTTCTTAATTTTATAGTCCTCACAATAATTTATTTTGGTATCTCTATTCAAGTTTATATATCACAATATATAAATATAAATATATATATATATATGTATAAAGATGTGATTTTTCTTCTTTTTTCTTTATTTGTAATCTTTATGTATTTTTTTTTGTGTAATTTCTTTGTCTTCTAATGTACGAGTTGTTTTGTGTTTAGGTGGTATAGGTTGTTTAGAGGAACAACACATATAAGGTGTGAAATAATTTAGACGATATATAATTATCAGGGATGAGATATACAATCCGTATACACTTTTGAAACAATCCATACAAGTTGTAAATTAATTCAGACGATATATAATTATTAGAGATGAGATATACAATCCATATACACTGTCAAAGTAACTTGTATATGTCAAACAACCAATATGATTTATAACTATCCCGGACTTTAATATATTTAACAAATATAAGAAAAAATCATATCTTTTAAAGAAGAACATATAAGAATCCATTACGCAAATACTCAACTGAAAATTCATTCTAAAAATTTTTTAGGAGATACAAAAATCACATACCACACTTAAAGATTCAATCTTTACACAAAAAACCCAACTTTTATACATAAAAAGATATTAACTTTGTAAAAAATGTTACCTTTCTTATGAAACAATTGAATTTCGATTTTCTATGTAAAGTGTGACTTCTAAAACTATAGACCAACAACCTATATTTTTGGTAAACTAACAACTTGTATCTTTGGTTTATGTATGGATTGTTTTATACATAGCCTATTCCAGGGTTATAATGGCCTTAAAAAAATACCCTCTTAGTTAAAAATTGTGCAATTTAAAATAGTGATCAAAATTTAAAATCTTTATCCCATTTGGCACTATTATGAAACTGCCCCTATCTATTATACTATGTAAAAGCAAAAGAAAGCTCATTAGAATGTTCCAAATTAGATTTTTCAATGAGTTGGTTACGTTTTATTTTAAAACTTTTCATATATAATATAATATAATATAAATATATATAAATGACACATCATCTAATAAAAATGAATTTTGAATTTTGTGAAAAATCTCTTTATTTTTAGTCACTAAAAGTCATTTCTTTTAACTTTATATTTTCTATAATTTTTTTCAAAAATTTTTCTGATAGTTAATCGGTTAGATATGGTATCTTCATTTTATAAACTTATTATAGAATTTATTTTAAATAATATCAACTATTAAAAGTAGTTTTTTTATTTAAAACTTTTATAAAATAAATAAATAAGATTCATGTAGTACTATTATTTTAAAATTATTCTATTTTAATAAAAAAACTTCAATCTCATAAAAAAAGATTTTTAATATAAAATTCCTTGAAAAAATAGAGAGATTCATAGATAAAAGACTATATTGTTTTAGTTTAATACAATATATTAATGCGTATATATAATTTTTAAATATGAATATTAAAATAAAAAATCTAATTACTTTATTAATTGAAATTTATAAGACAAAGCATTTAGGTTGAAATTTCATATAATCCTCTCACCATATATATTTTTTTAAAAAAATTTAATATATAAATATAAAAAATATTTAACTACCACATATTGCGTGGGCTCTTTTCATCTAATTTTACAAAATGGCTATGTATTGTAAATGGATAGCGAGGTCCAATAAATCGTTACAAAATGGAATAGCTTGTGCTTGTATAGTTAAATTTCATCTTTTCCCCCAATTTTTTTCTCAAGAATAATATTTAATTTTCTAAATTAATCAAAATTTTATAAAAAAAATTAATATTATTATATTTAAAATGAATTAATTCAAACTTTTTCAAAATCAAAATGCACCTTGAATTCCAAACCAAATGAGCAATGTAATTTATTTTAGATTTTTGATACAGTAAAGAATTTGAAAATAATGAGGAAAAAAATTATTATCAGAAATTTAATAAGTGCATCGCATGAATTAGTGATAGTATTTTCTTTCCAACAATTGCCAGGGATTATGTAGCTGATCTACTTTTGGCGACTTTGTCAAATATTGTAATATGGAAAATTAAGGCTGATAAGAAACAAAATAATTGGCAATGGGATTTGCATAGATTGCCCCTTGAGTGCCACTCTTGACGGTCTTTAATTATTATTTTTTAATATTAAAATTTAAAAAGATAAATCAAAATTTAGAAAAATCTTATTTTTTAACATACATATTAAATTTCTATGAATGTAATCGAAAGTGGTATATAATTGTATAATAGAAGATCCTAAATCATTTATTAGTGATATATAAATTCAATTTTGAATAAAGAGCTTAATTTTTTTTTTTAAACTTTATATATAAAAAAAGTAATTACAAACAATTTTTTTATATATTTATTATACATAAAAAAAATTGAGACCAAAAAAAAAAAAGGGAAAATAGAGGAAAAAGTATTCCCACAGGCCTTCGATCTTCAACTAACGAACTTCCCATCCCAATGTACAGGATCCTTTACATTCCCGAGCAAACAGGCATAGAGTAAAGAAACAAAAATAAATGCATTTGAGGGAACTTTTTTCTTATCATATGGTATGAAGTTTTGCACAAGGTGCCAGCAAAATACTCTAGCAATCAAGTCAAATGGTGGATATTAAGCAAAAATAAATATTATTGGGCTACAGAAGGGTTATAAATCAATCATCTACCATGAGAAGATCAGAGCCTCATCAAAAGATAACATTCATGCAACCTTCCGTTCTACACTAAATACCACATTCAAGTCAACCCAGGAACAGTTACTCTAAAGTCTAAAGGCACATCATTCAATGTCAACAGGAATTGATTAGGTTTCCATCTTATCAGAATGCTCACATCGAGGTGGAGAGACAGTTGAATGAAAAAGATGTAAATGGTGTTATAAATTGTTGTAAATAATCAAGTCTAAATAGTTTTTAATATAGACAATTAGTGTTGTGAAAGCTAATATCATTAATCATTAAAATTGGATAAAAGTATTAACAGCTTACTTAATTTCAAAGAGTTATGATTATTAAAAAAAAAGGGATAAACCATTGTTTTATCTTGTCTTTATGTGTTTGTCAATAAAGAAAATATTCTGTTCTTAGAATTACGTAAAAAGTTAAAATTGTTATTTTTCAAAATATAAAAGAAGGAACTGAGTGCCATCTCATATTGATTAGCTTAACTCAATAGAGAGTGGAAATGAAAATGTTCGTAGCGAATGCGAAATGGTTCAATTTCAGCATTGACGTGTTGTGCCTTATCTTGAATAGAGACAATCAAAATAAATGACCTGCACCTTCCAATCTTCCAAATTCTCCCTATAAAGAAGCAATAACATCAAATGTGTAGCTACCACAGCAAAAGATCAACAGGCATCCTTCTCCTTCTTTGATATAGCTCAACAATACTAGTAGAATGCCAAGCACGACCGACGAGATAGAACCAAAAACTGGTATTGATGTACAGAGCAAAGAAGAGGGGATAGGAAATGAAACTGAGGCCAGGAGATCCATCAAAGATGCTGACAAGGAACCCAAGAAAGATGCTGGAGAAACAGGAGACCAAAAGGACAACAAAGTTGGTGGAAAGGAACCCAAATCCGAGGAGAAAGAAAAGGAGGAAGTGCCAGTTGAGGTTGAACCGAAGACATTGGTTTCCTTTCCAATTAGGTTAGAGGGTGGGAAGCAGTTGAAAGCTATCGGTTTGAGGAAGAAGAGCATGCTTGGCATGGGGATCAAAGTTTATGCCTTTGGTATCATTCTTAAAATCTTACTCTTTTTAATATCTTCAACATTTTTCCTCATTTTTACATGTAACCAATAAAATCATAAGAAACAGCTTTGCAGAATAATACAAGAATAACTGTAGAAAAACCTGATCAAGAAAGGTATTCCAATTAAAACGATACGTCTATTAATTCCTAACCAACATTATGTCACTGCAGGAATATATACAGACAATGAAAAACTGAAAGCTTTGGTACGGGAGAAAATGGGAAAAGCACCAACTAAACCAACAAAAGAAATGTATCAGATTGTCACTGACAGTGATGTTGAAATGGTGGTGCGGATGGTAATAGTATTCTCAAGCCTCACCATGAGCATGGTTCGAAAAAATTTTGATGAAGGTTTAGGAGCAGCAATAAAGAAGCTGACTGGTGGAAAGAACGATGAGCTGACAAAAAGGTACTATGAACTACTTTTAGATTGTAACCCTAAAATTTTTACTAATTTTCCAAAATCTAACCATTTTGATTTTTTTTCCTTAACTGTAGGATCATGGGTGATGCATCAGATGATCTAAAGCTTACACCTGGTTCTGTGATTGAGATTTCCAAGCTTCCTGGTTACATTCTGCAAACAAAAGGTATAATCATTTTTGCACGAAATCATTTTTTGCACTGCTTCATCTTCCTTTTCACATCATACTACAAATACTAACCAAAACTTTGATCACCGGTTAATCCAGTAATGGGTGAGGTTGTCAGCAAGGCTGAAAGCGAACTACTTTGTAGGGCTTACATATATTTATATTTGGGAGATGATCCTTTTGACAAAGAAGCCAAGGAGAAATTTGGCACCTCAATGCTTTCCCAATTCTGATAGGTGACTCTAAGAGAGTTCTAGACTCCTGAGGAATAAAAGCTAACCTACTCTGTAGTGGTTGAATAACTGCTCAATAAGAACACCATGATGAAGACGGACGAGGCATATTTCTGTTTATTTACTGTTGAAGTTGAATGAATAATATTTTCTTTTTCAAAGTTGATTGAATGAATGTCTCACTATTTTATGCATTTCTCCTAGACGTTATATGTATATACACATGACAGTTCACTAAAGAAAAACATAGCAGTAGCAAAGAGGTCACATATAGAAATAGGATGAACATGTTTTTGTTGATCATGTTCATCAAGTCAGTTACAGCAACAACGCAATATTCCTCTCCATTACAAAATACATGATGAGGAGGTCATTGAACAACCTGTGGCTTGAACTATGTGGTTGTATATGACATTGAATTCACCGTTTCATTCTCAATTTGTAGGTTTAAAAGAACAAAGACATTTGTAATAGGCAGAGCCCATGCATTTTTGGCACTTAAAAAAACCAGAATATATCATAGGCAAACCTCAGTTAAACTATGGAAGATCTCAGCCATAAACCCGAAGAACTCGGCTAGGATCAAGTTGTCCACTGCAATAACTAGATGAGACAGTTGATAGTTCTTCACGGCCCTTCCACTCTTCACCGGGTTTCAAGGTAATTGGATTCTCGATAGCAGCAGAATCCACACATAACATCATTTTGTAATCATCATCACTCATATCTGCAATAGATTTTGACTTTTTGTCCCAAGGGTTCCACACAACTGCACAGAAAAACAATATTAGAACCTAATATAAGAGTTTAATAAAAACAAATTCAACTACTATAACAGCAGCAATAGGGAATAACAATATAAACCTGCATCTGGCATGCCTTCTTTACGAAGCTCAAATGTTCTCTTCTTCTCATGATCTATTATGGCAATCTTTGTTGGGGTACTAAGATAGACACGGTCAATCTGTGAAGAAGACGCAAAAAATTAAATGAGTAAATAATCTAGAGTGAATAGTGGTTCATGTCCAAGGTCAAAGCCCTAAGTTCAAAATTAGGCCGCCATTGCCTAATGTTGCAATTTTTAGAAGCAAATACTACCTACCTCACTGTCAAACGTAATTGCATCTGCCTGCTCAGTACACCTCTCTCTTTGCAACAGATTATCAAAGTAATCAAGTGTCTCCAATCCCTCAACACGCACTTCACTGAAAAATCAAACTAACCTATCTGAGAACGATAGTAAGGTAAGATAATGCAAAAAAAAAAAAAAAAATTCAAGTGGCTATCCATCAAATTCCCGCCTTTCAAAAGTACAGTCAAGGTCCATGAACTCATTGATTAACGAAGAGGGACAATGATAATCATTTTCCAGTTCTTAAACAATAAGAATAACTAAGAAGCAAACCTGATATCAGAGACAGAGAAATAGTTACGCAAAGCAGCTGTAAATGTGAAAGCCTTGCCATCAATATTTCGCACACGAGGAATCAAAGTGAGCTTTCCAGCATTTAGAGCAACGCGAAGCCGCAACTCAAATCTACAGTGGTAAACCAATTTAGATGCACAATTTAGAGGAAAATCAATTGTTGTGTATATGTTGGTATCAAATCTTAGAAATCTAACCTATGTGGCCAACTTTTTAGATCATCCTCTGTGGATTTCAGAATGAGATCCACAGTTGACTGATTATTTACTGGAGGCAAGGGTAAAGGCGAGGGGTCCAATGACCACAATCTGCACCTTGCAAATCCATGTTGCTCCAGTGAACCAAAGTTAGCAAACTACAAAAGGCATTAGAAGCTACAAATGTAAATCCCGAATAGATATGGAAGCAAAAGAGATATTCTGAATAACTAGTAGCTTCTGACCTGTGGAAAGCAGATGGCTATGCCACCCTTAATGGCTTTTGCAGGTTTCCAATACACCTGCATGTTTCAGTGAAAACTAAATATATATTTGCCAAAGCAGGAATTATAAAGAGGAAGATCATGTTTCTGAGTACACCAGATATATATCAATAGATGTAGTGACAGATAAATCACAGTCATCAGATTTTCACAAGCTCACAACAGGAAAAAGTGTATACCAAACATTTCTTGTCACAAAGAAACTGGATTAACCCAATAATAGAAAAAACTCATTTTAGTGTGGATCTATTCCTTCTCTTATACATATTCTTTTGTTTTCAGGGAAAAAAAAAACATAAAAGCAATATGTAATCAGATACCTTATTGCTCATATAGAGCAGCTCTTCTCTTCTCTCATTCTTCCAAGAAGCCACTTGTCCACCAAATAAGAGCACCTAGAGTGAAAAAAATAGATTAGAAAAAACATATATATAAAAGGATAAATTGGATAAAATTTTCAATAATGAAAGCTTAAAAAAAAAACACACGAATCATAAATGTAACCTCAATCCTTCCCCAAAAGGGATAAAAAAGAAAAAGTTTCCCTCCAGTCTTATCAATCAACAAATTCAAAACTATAAATATGACTGCTGTCTTCAGTTAAATAAGTACATATCAGGAAATTTGAGCCGTAAAAGTACACCCAAAGAAGATAAAAGCCTAAAAGGATCATGAGAGAATTATTAAGGAAATGTAATAAAATTGATAATAACAATAATAGCAAAGGAATACAGTTTGTGATTAATCTGGTCTTAAAATAGATTAACCACCTTATTGCTTCCAACTAGGCATAAATATCCTAACAGATTTATGAGAGAATTCCTAAATAAACAGTGGAATTACTAAAATTGATAATAACGATAATGACAAGGACTACCGTCTGCAAATTCCAAGCTATTAATCTCGTCATAAATTAGATTAACCTAAACCTCCGCAATAGCAATTTTAAAATTTAACAATTATCTCCAATCAAATGCATAATTCCATCATCATAAAGATTGCAAACAACGAATAAGAGAAAGAAAAAGCATAGAAAGAACCTCCGCAGTGAATCCGGATGGTTCGGTCAAGAAGATTCTGGACATTCCATTGCCGTCAGTAATTACATTCGACGACATGGTTTTTGATCGAAATTTCGCTTTAAAATTGCTCACGAACGGATGCACTTTCCCTTTCCTCCACTCCAGCTGCACCACAACAAAAAGAAAAACAACATTCAATTACGGATATCAACGCTTCACATAAAAGACAGAATCAATAAAAAACCACTGAAAGCCCTAAATTCAGAGAACAAAAACCCTAACCAATTCATGCACTCGGAAATGGCAGGAACATTGAAAATCAAACAAATCAGAAAAAGGGAGAAGACGAAGAGAGAAGATAGAGCTTACGTCGGAAACGAAATTTATATGGAAGATTTGTCGATGATGATGTGGTGTATCGGCTTCGAGTTTGAAGAAAGCAGGCTACCAACTTCCTAGTTCATGAAAGAGGCCCATGTCGCATATATATATTCCAGAGATAGAGAGAGAATATTATTATAATACCGGTAATCAAAGTGTTCTTGGATTGATTTGTTATTTTGTTTTGTTTTCTTCTGTGAATTTGTTGAGCTGCGTGGGTTGGTTGGCGTTGCTTTTCGGCTTAACCAATAGGAACGTGGGCCCACGAAACGGAACCTTTTTTGATTTTGGCCTTTCTCTCCCTATGCGGGACCCACACATCATGCATGTTGTACTGCCATGTCATCCAATTAAAAAAATGAAACAATTATTTTCAAATAATATAAAATAAAAATAAAAACATTCAGAAGAAATATAATCAAAGGCTTCTTTTTTCCCTTTTTTTTTTTTTTTTACTTCAAATTGTATTCTTTATTTTTTTTAAAAAAAATTTACATACAGAAACATTTATATTATCTTAAATAAAAGAATTAAGTTAAAATTGAATTTATATTTAAGGTGGGAGGAATGAGTAAGTTGACCAGACGACACTAAAAATGTGGAATAACCAGGGGTCGAATCTTGTCCATTTAGGTAATTGGTTTAGCTTAAAACGGACCAGATACCGCTTTCTTCCCTTTGAATTGAAAAAAAGAAATTGGAAAAGTTGAGAAAGGAGCCTTCCCCAGTGGATGCACCCCAGCATCTCTAGTTTTCTGGGTTTTCGGTCGGTCACCACGCGAAGTGCATCTTCTTCCGTTAAAGAGCACTAATCATGGCCTATACATTGAAGAAGAAAATAAATGGTCCACATTTCTCGCATTTTTGTTTTTTTTAATTTATCATTATAGTTGGATTCCATTTGCAAGAATTAATATATAGGATAATGTAATAGAGTATTAAAAAACATATTTTGTATATATATATATATAACTGCCAAAACGACGTCATTTTGGCAGTGAAATATATAGGTTTGAAGGATACATGCATATATATATATATATATATATATATATTATGAAAATCAATTGTTGGAGTGCAACTGCCAAAACGATGTCATTTTGGCAGTGAAATATATAGGTTTGAAGGATATATGCACACAAAACGACGTCATTTTGACAGTTGCACTCTAGTTGCTTTTCATAGCAATTATATATATATATATTTGCTAAGGTGCGCTCTAACCGTTACCATTACGAAAATTTTGCTCCGCTTGGTTGGCTACATGAACACTGTAGCAAAAATTCCATAACGGTAACGGTTGGAGCGTTCATTAATGCGCAATCCGGAACGTGACTTAGCAAAACTCTATATATATATATATATATATAGGGATGATAGTAATAAATGATAATAATTTCGAGTTTAATAAAATTATAATTTTATTTTTATCATTAATATATTTAAGGATGATATAGCGTAACTTGAAAGAAGTGAAGTTCAAATTGGAATAATAAGGAAATTTAATTTTAAACTAAGCAAATAATATTCTTTTAGATAAGAAATATTTTTCATGCCTTTTTATTATTATTATTGTGCTGCTAATGTACGCAGACTGAATTTTTCCAAAATGCGCGCTTAGTGCATTTTTAGTTGAAACTTTTGATACAAAAGAAAGCCTTGGTGAGGAGATGCCTTGACGTGCTTGCCCCGACTTTTTTCGTTTCTATTCTTCACCCTTTAATATTTTTGGGCCATGGAATCTAGGCTTTGTTTTTTCTGATGGAGTTTTGGGCTTATATTAGTTGTTGGGAAATTCCCGAGGAGGTCCACAGAGACCTCTCCGGTATTCCTCCAGGCCCCGAAGGCAGGCTCGAATCGGTAATTTTGTTTCCAAGCAAGAGAAGTGGCTGACCGGAGAAGGCAGGGAAGTAGATGAGAACCTGGCAAACACTGGTCAGGCTCTTTCATGCATGTGACAATGGAAAATCAGTAGAGCAGTTGCATGCAGTTCTCCTGAAAAGTGCTCTCATTTGGGACTCTTTTTTATCGACAAAATTGCTCAGTCTATATGGCATTTACACGGCAACGGGAACAGTCAGGAAACTGTTCGATGAAATGTCTAAAAAAACTGCATATGCATGGAATTTCATGCTAAAATGTTATTGTCAAGAAAAACAATACGAAGATGCATTAGGACTCTTTTCTCTAATGTTATCTTTTGAAAATCCAGATCAATTTACTGTTCCCATTGTGCTTAAGGCGTGTTCGGGGTCAAGAGATCTTCATTTTGGTAGAATAGTTCACGGCTTTGTAAAAAAAACAGATTATGATAACTCGAATTTGTTTGTAGGATCAGGGCTTATTGAGTTCTATGCAAAATGTGGATACATGGAGAGTGCTTTGGGCATTTTCCAGGAGTATGACAATCCGGATGTTGTTTTCTGGACTACCCTGATCACAGGGTATGAGCAGAACGGTGACCCTGAAGAAGCATTGCAGATAGCTCGAAAAATGATGACAGTGAGCAATCTTGTTCCGGATCCAATTATGTTAGTTAGCGTTGTTTCAGCCTGTACTCAATTGTTCGATTTAAATTCTGGTAGAAGCATCCATGCATTTGTAATTAGGAGGGGTCTTGATGGAGGCTTGTCTCTCTGGAATGCTTTATTGAATTTGTATGCAAAGTCAGGTTTTATTAAAGCTGCAGCTAATTTGTTTACAGGAATGGGTGAGAAGGATGTGATTTCATGGGGTTGTATGATGTCATGTTATGCTCATAATGGGGCTGCAAATGATGCTTTAAAACTTTTAGATGAGATGGTAGTGAGAGGAATTCAACCAAATTCTGTTATTGTTATTAGTGCCTTGCAAGCATGTGAAGCTACTGGTAGCTTGGACGTGGGTAGAATGATGCACAAACTTGCTATTCGGAAAGATTTTGAGCTGGATATCTCGGTGTCTACTGCTCTAATTGATATGTACATGAATTGTAATTCCCCTGATGAAGCTGCTGATCTCTTTGCAAGGATGCCCATAAAAGATGCCATTTCTTGGTCAGCTATGCTAAGTGGGTATGTTCATAATGGAATGGCGTACAAGTCAATGGGAATTTTTCAGGACATGCTTTATAATGATATCCAGCCCGATCATATCCTTATGGTGAAAATTCTCACAGCATGTTCAGAAATAGGCATTCTTCACCAAACTTGTTGTCTTCATGGTTATCTGATCAGAGGTGGCTTTGACAATAATTCTTTTGTTGGGGCATCACTCATTGAATCATATGCAAAATGTGGTAGTTTGGATGGTGCTATCAAGGTTTTTGAGGGGACTACTGACAGAGATGTTGTTGTTTGGAGCTCTATGTTTGCAGGTTATGGATTTCATGGGCGAGGGAAAGAGGCATTAGAATTATTCGATCAGATGATTAAGTATTCAACAATCATACCCAACTGTGTGACATTCATTTCAATTCTATCTGCATGTAGTCATGCAGGTCTCCTAGTGGAAGGAATTAAATTATTTAATAGGATGGTGAATGACTACCAACTAACACCAGAATCAAAACATTACAGTATAATGGTTGATCTGGTTGCACGCAGTGGAGATTTTCACCAAGCCACAGCGATTATTAATCAAATTCCTTCTCCAGTCAGTGCTCATGTATGGGGGACCCTGCTTGGTGCTTCTAGGATTCATCAGAACATGGAGATAGGAGAAGTTGCTGCAAAGAATCTCTTCCAGTTAAAGCCCGATCATGCTGGTTACTACATTTTATTATCCAATATGTATGCTGTTGATGGGAAATGGGATGCTGCGGCTGAACTTAGAAATGTTGTCAAAGAAAAACAGTTTACGACGATGTCTGGTCAAAGCATTATTGAGTGCAGGGATGAGGTCCATAAATTTATTGCTAATGACAGATCCCACCAACAATCTGATCAGATATATGCCCTGTTGAGGTTTCTGGAGGCAAAAATGAGAGAAGATGGATATGTTCTTGATCAGGAATTCTTGGTCCATGATGCGGAGGGGGTTCCATCTTGAAACATGTCCGTGCAGCCTCATGATAGTACCGCCTTTATTTAGTACATCAATGGCTATGATCTTGGGCTGCTGACTGTGGTACAGTAAAGTCTAGAAGGTCTACTTTGCAGATCTAATGATGCCCGAATATGGATGGAATGGAGGGCGCTAATCCAGCAAAGAGAAAATCCTTCTGCAAACAACCAATGGATAATGTTGGATGGTTGAGGTTTGAGGTTGCGATTACATTCCTTAGTACTAGTTCTGCTGAAATTTATCATGGTAAGTGATACGAGGATACTATTTTCTCTAGGACTTGAAGTCTATTTGCTTATTCAGAGAAAGCATCTTTATTTCTTGTTGTCTTGTTCTTACAAGTAGCACAAGCTTTGCATGGAAAGTGCTATTCATCTGAATTAAGCCTCTCGTGTGTAGGATATCTGCTTTGGTTGTTGCAATATAACCCCATGATGCGGTCTTCCTTGCGGCCAAGATTTTCCAGCTTTTCATGTTTCTGGGGAAACAGGGACACTGAACAGGTAGATTAAATTGATGTTTTATTTCTGGATTTCGGAAGAAAATCTGACATTACCGAGTTTTTGTTTGTGTTCTTTGTATTCAGATGCATTAGGCTGTTCTATCTGGAGGATGGTGCCTAGCTGAAGAGCAGTCTAGTGTGCAGGAGTTCCTTAACAAGGGGCACTTTTCTCAATGACAAAGTTATCCACCATTTTCGTCAAAGAAAATACTTGAATATCCAACCAAAAAAAACCCCATAAAACACTTAGCCTAAGAATATTTGGACTCCATGACTTTTCCACACTACTACCAAAGCCATAATTTCAAATCTCATTGATTTATAATCTGAAAATCTGCACTGAATTCCTTTAACAACGCCGCTGAATTTGGTGGGCATTAATTGGCCCCAAATGCTGTTTTTCTGCATCTTGCTTAGGGCTTGAGTATGGATGCATCTCCAAAAAAGATCAGCATCATCGGGAAGCCCACAATTTTTAAGGATCGTGTTTGTCAGTGAAGGGACCCAATTCTATCCCTGTAAGGAGGGGAAAGAAAAATCGTTGTTATTTGTATTTGGGTTGATTCTTGCCATCCCTCAAACCAGATTCTTTGTACGTGGATTTCCGTTTCCTTTTGACGAGAGCATGCGAATCAAAAACAGCTTTTTGGGTCGAAGTTTCCATACGTCTCCCAATGAAATTTGCCATTCTAAATATGAGCTGCATCTTTTCTTTTTTCTAAAGATATTGTGCCGGCCGCCGTATAACGGCCAAAGTAACAGACTGCTGACTGTTTATTAATCCTACTAATTTATGAAAGATTGGGAGGTAACAGAGACCACGTTAATCCGGAGAGAAACAATTCCAATGGAAATCAAGCATGTGGGTGAGCGACCACATTGGCGTGGGGGGATCTCCCCACTTGTGAAGTTACTATAAAAAGGCGCGGCGGTTGCTTCCACAACGTGAAAGGTAGTAAAAGATGATGTTCTACTTCTAAGGTATTCTCTCCTACCTACAGTTTCTCTCATACTACAAAGTTGGATAAGGAATGGTTATGTTGCTTCTAATCTAAACAACGAAAAGACTCCCTCAAAAGCCAAACCTTACACTCTCTTGAAGCAACCGAGATATAGATTATACATTAATATAACCCCTAGAGTCTACAAGAGAAGAGAGTTGGGAAGTGACTGAGGGGAATAGGATAGAGGGCTTCCATGGAGGAAGTAATAGTGGAAGCCCTTCTATCTGGTGAAGGAGAAGCTCAGGTTTTCGCTGCCAGAGAACTCTGCAACCTTACCACTAAACAAAGACATAAGTTGGCAGAAAAAGGAGTGATATCTCCTCTGGTTTTGATGCTTCACGGACATGATCATGAAGCCATTGAAGCTGCACTTCTCGCTCTGCTTAGTCTAGCTTTCCGAAGTGAAAGGTGAGTTCATATCTAATGTCTCTTCCAACCAAAAGAAGGTTTTCAATTTTTATCTAAGATGAGGCAATTTTTTGCAGAAATAAAGTTCGTATTGCAAAATCTGGTGCTATACCAATACTACCCAAGATTCTTCAGTGCCAAAAAGAGTCATTGATCGAGCTGGCGGTAACAGCCCTTTTGATCCTGTCTTCTTGCACGGCTAACAAGCTTCCAATTGCTGCATCGGGGGCTATTCAAATCCTGGTTGAGTTTCTAAATGGGCAATTTACTGAGGAAGATAACATCTGGAATCTAAGCACCCAGGCTAACCTTGACATCTTATCGACGCTTCAAAATCTCTCCACCTGCCCTCAGATTATCCCAACTATTGTTTTATCTGGTGCGGTGAAGTCTCTACTTCAACTAATGCAAGACTCGGAAAAATCATCCGAGTTGGTCGAAAAGGCAACGGCAATGCTGGAGAAGATCATTTCTTCATCAGGGATTGCATTGGACGAGGTTGCTGAGACACCGGGTGTAATTCAGGTACTGGTGGAGGGTGTTGAAGAAGGTACGCCACTATGCAAAGAGCATGCTGTGGGAACCTTACTTCAGATATGCCAGAGTTGCAGAGAAAGATATAGAGGGACCATACTGAGGGAAGGAGCTATGCCGGGGCTGCTGCAATTGAGTGTTGATGGGACATACAAAGCTAGGGAAACGGCCAAAGCTCTGTTGCTGCTTCTGAGAGATTGCTCAACCATTCCTAACCGAGAGAAACAATCCAAGAACAGAATCTTGGAACACGTTATGCGACAGATTGATAAGGGGGAGAGAACTGGAATGGACCTTAGGCTTGTTGAAGAAATGATTGCAAAACTTAGGACGTGATGATTATTCCTTTTAGTACAAAGAATGTATAAATACTGTAGTCAAGGTGATCAGGGATAAGTATTCCAACATTTCCTCATCATGATTCATGATAAACCGAGGGACAAGGATAGCCCGGCCATATGGTCAAGCTACCTCTCTGTACAGTATTTGCTCTTCTCATCTCCCCCTTTTTTGAATTCTTGAAAGTGCTCATTTTCTTTCATTTAAGCTATAAATTTCTGCTAACTACCAGGTCTGTTTCAACTACCAACAAAAAATAATCTGAGTGCAAAGAAGGTCAAATGCCCATAGGATTTGAAATTAATCTTTAAACAGTAAAGACGATGGAGCAGAGGGACAAAAAAAAAATCACTAAGCTACAACTAAAGTCAAACGGTGTCCATCCATTGAGGAAAGAACCGTATGTATCTCCCCTTCAGTCGGAAGAATTGTGGCATGCAATTTACACAATAAATTCATTTGATCAAGCTCCAAAACATGAAGATACCTAACGGTAAATAAAGGATATTGGAACAAAAAATGAGACCTCATGATATTTATTCTACTTGCCAATATGATATCATGTATAACAGCCAATCATAGGAACTAAATGTCATTCCTCGTAGAAACAACTAGATTATATGGTAATATGGTACTGTATAATATTCATCCCCTAGCGGAGTTGAATGTAAGCTTTTGGAGTTGAGTGTAAGCCTTTCCCCTGCCAAGCAAATATGTGGTTCTGGCGATTATCTTATTCACGCAGCTTCACCTCTCTACAAAAACTGAAGGCATACAGATTCCACGTGCTAACAGAAAGCCATAAATTTTATTGGGACATTTCATTTCGACCTCCTATAAAGGCCATAAACCACAGCTACAGCAGTCACTGCCCCAACTACACCAATAGCTGCCAGATAATCACGTTGCTCCCATTTTCCACACCATTTTGAGAATTTTCCTGCCCCCTTTTCTCCCTGCTTCTCCTCAATCTTCTCATCTCTGCAGCATGTGAATCCTTCACTACCACTACCTTGGCAACAGCCTAGAGTATTTTTCTTGATCTCCTCACTACCATTCCCTTGAGGCTTTTCATTACTGTTGAGTTCTGTGACTTCTGTCCCATTCGCAAGCTTCTTGTTCTGAATATTGTTAGCTTTCTCAACAGCTGCACCCATTTGGCCCCTGGTTGACCGGTAACATAGCACAATGGACTCAAATTAATGACAAAGAATTAATGAAACAAATGGCATGCAGCAACAGTGTTTGCTTCTTAGCCTCATAATATCATGAAAGAAGAATATCAAGTAATGCACTCAATTCACAACTGTAGACTAATATATAAAGCAGGACTACTCTCTTCCTCAGAGAGTCGACAAAGACAAGATTCAATGGGAATAAAATATATCAATTAAGAGTTAATACCAAAAAAAGACCAAATTTCCATAATATAATATAACAAAACAGAGAAAAATCATTATTCATTTGCAAATATAAGAGATATAAATAGCTAATATCCTCTAGAAAATCACAACCATTCATTACTTAGAAAGTAGTAAAAATGTGGAAAAGTCTACCATATTTGACATCACAAAGAGTACATGGAAAAGAACTGCTGCTCGGTTTCTTTTATCTTGTCTTGGTCAAGTATAGAATATCATGCAAAAAATGCATAGCTTAACACCAAGTACATAATAAGTTAATGTCTAAAGATCCAGATCAAAATAACATTATGGATTCATTTGCAAGATATGTTTTGAAACTCAAAAGGCATGAGAATTCTCTCAAACATATAAATTTATTGAAAAGTTCAATCAGGATCATACTCCAAATCAATTTTCACCTATTATGACTGAACCTAAACCACATATTCTGCATGTGTCACTTTTGAATTATTAGAAGAGAAAGGGAGAAAAACAAAGCAGAAGATTAAATGTCACATTCAGCTATAAGACATAGTTTAATTGCAAAAAAAAGTCTGTCAAATGGTTTCAAAAAGCAAAATATGTGCTTCTCAATCCAGGGAATCGGTTCCAAACTGTCAGGGTATAGAAACTATTAAATAATGATAAAACTAACAAAATAAATACATTATTAATATTTTAACATTGGATATACAACATAGTGTGTAGGACAGACCTCCAAATGCGCTCAATGATTTCTCCCTTTTTGATATGCCTATCAAACAATTCTGGCACATCATCAGGGGTAACATATCCGTACCTGCATGTCAAGAAAAAGAATTCAAGCATAACACCTTTCCAACAGATCAAATTAGCATATATCCAATAGTTCAAGTTCACAAAACTTGGTCAGTAACTTAGAATATGAACAAAATAAAAATACTGGGGAAGCAATCAACTAAGATAAAACATTACCAGTGGCCAGCAATTTTTCCTTCGGCATCTGTGCTGAAAATGATAGCATTGCCTGCATACTTATGTCCCCCTATGTGAGAACAGGCAGTGACAAGCACATTGCCCTTCAAACCCTTGGCTTCAATCTCTTCTTTGAATTTCTCAATCAGAACAGGTCCACAAACTCCACACCTTCTGTCTCGATTGTTGTGAGCACAGACAAATACATAAGAACCAGTCAGAACCTCCTGGCTACCAGCTGACCAGGGGTTGTTATTCACAAGCACATCCTCCACAAATCTATCCACATCTGATTCCTTCAAACCCCTTCAGTAGAAGATGCAAGAAGAAACATAAGATACATGTGCACGTATATAATGCACACACGGGTGATGACCATTAAATTCATGAACAAAATTCATTTCAACACAAATAATCAGTCAAAACCGGCTAAAACACCTAGAATCAGTCAAATAACAACATAACACCGTGACAAATACGTAAGTGATTACCTGTATTTGATCATATCGGGAAAGATAAGAACATCGCCATCAGACAACTCGCCTCCATAAAGTCCCTCACATACTGTCAAACGAGTCTACCACGATAAAATATCAACAGAATTTAGAACATCAATTCCAACATCTCGATTATATTAGCACTTTTTCAAGATAATACACTCAAAACTCAAATTTAATTTAATAAACACAATACAATAATTCTTTGTAAACGAGTACACATTACAACGACGAATTGCGATATCCAAAAGGAGAGGGGCACAAAAAAAAAAAAGGTAGGAGAACGGGAAAAGGAAGGTGAAATAGCAAAAATAAAAGTTACAGCTGAAATCCAGAGTACTAACCTTCAAGTTGATATCAGCTTTGTGAGCCTTAATAGAACCGGCAAAAAGCTTAGGGAGTAGATCTGTGTCGGACTCTTCAACGCGAGAAGGCCAGGACTCATGAGACTTGTAGCATAAGAAGACGTGACGGTCGTACGGAGGTTCAACGGTGCCGGCGAGATTGCCAGAGTACATTTCCGGGCGTTTGAAACCAAATTCGGCATCCTCTTCTTTGGCTACAACGGTGGAGATATTCTCCGAATCTCCATCAGAGGCCATTGCAAAAGTTAGGTTTCGTCTTGGGTAGGGTTTAGCTGGAGAGATTTTTGTTTCGGAAGAGTGAGAAAAAAATGGGGATGAAGAGAAAGTTTGAATCCGCCGTACGATATTTATGGGAATACGCATCAGCTTTGAGAATTGAGTTCGGTGGCTTGGACAGAGGGAAAGCGATTTGAAAACATTTAAGTTTTGACAGAGATGGATGGCGCACGCTAGAGGTTAATGGAGGTTAGGTTCGTCATTGTAGTCATTAGTATTTTTCTTAATTAGTCAATTATTTCGAGTCAATGAACATGTCTATAGTTTTTTAAAATCTATTCGAGATATGTATAAATTCTATATATAATTCAATTTTACATAGAGAAGAGTATAAACCCTTCTTCCATATTTTTTTACTCTCCCACTCATTTTCTTGTTCTTTTTTATTTAAGAAAAATATAATTATTACTATCTATAAGGCTTTTATATATTAAATCAAGAAAAAAATGTATTTTATTTAAAATACCTAAAATACTCTTGATTAAACCATATATGAATTGTAAATTAATACTTGTACTAAAGTTCATAATTGAATGTTTTCTTTTGATTTTATATAATAAGTGGCTTTTTTTATGCAAATTTGTATGCATTACATCATTAATAAATTATCACATGTTTCTAAAAGATTAATAATCTAAAATAATGTATGTAGGTTAAACCATACATGAAGTGTAAAATTAATATTATTAAAGTTTACAATTGAATGTTTTCTTTTTATCTATATTTAATATATAAAAGCATTACTGTGAATGTGAAATACTAACCAATGTCTTCGCTTAAAAATTCAAGGAGTTAAATTTTTAAAATATTTTTCGAATAAAGTTTAATTATATCCAAATCGATATCAACTTTAAATTTATGATGATTTGGATGAGTGGTAGATGGTATATTGATTTTACTTTTTTTAGTTTCGTTATACACTAAGGATAATCAAAGTGATAATAATATTTCTTAGTGCAAAAAATTTAATTTCAATATTATTTATATCTTCTTTTAAAAAATTTTCATTCAACTTATTTAGGATTACATTTTTCTTTTTTCTTTTTAAAAAAAAAATCATTCAGCTTATTTAATATAACATATTATTAAACAACATTTTAAAATATAATGGCAAAAAAAAAAACTTTATATAAAATATAATTTGAAAATATCTCTAATAAACCACCATTTCAAATTAAAAAAGAATTGTATAAACTATTATGAATATAATTAATTGATTTTTTATTTTATATATATATATAAATTACATATAATTTTTTTCTTATTTGTTAATTTTAGAAAATATGTTAATTTGAAATAACAATGAGGACACATTAATTTAAGTTTTTTTAATTAATTAATTAATATTATTTTTTTGTACTTTATCTACGATTATTAATGCTTTTTCTCATATTGCACAACTTTTTATCCCAGTTTTATATAGTAAGTGGCTCTAATTTTTTTTTTAAGTACATATTTTTATGTATTACACCATTAATAAATTTAAAAGATTAACTACTCATAGGTTTAAATTATATTTTGAAGGTTTAGTACATAACATATATATAAAAAATAATTAAAAGGTCATATGAAATATTTTTATTAGTATAACCAATAATAGATAAATATGTACTAGAAGATCCAAATCCACAAGAAAATAAAAAATATCTATGACTATAATTTAACTTATCAATATATCTTTATAATTAATAGGGATTAAATTACATAATTTTTTTAAAACTATTTTTTTTGGGTGAAATTTAAAAATACATCTATCTTTAAAGAGGCTAAATTTAATTATAAATATTTCGATATAAAAAATACTCCCTCCATTTGAAATTGAATTTGTCCTTTACGTTGATTGGCCCTGGTTGCTTCCTTAAAAAGAGGTACTTAGTATTGGGGCAGTGTTGAAACAATCCACCGCGAGAGTGGGACAGTACTGCTTCGCGACTCAGGAGGCTGACTTCTTTAATTTTGACATTAATTTTTGGAAGAATGACTAACGTGATATTCCGACTTCTTTGGCAAGCC
>JAOXNR010000032.1:17632547-17651651 GCA_028571225.1 Parsonsia alboflavescens | reverse complement strand
TTCGAAGTGGTCTATACAAGTAACAGCAAACAAACAAACAAAGAAAAAAAAGCAAAGCGAAGAAAAGAAGAGAAAAGGGAAGGGAATGGAAAAAAGTTTATAGAGGATGAACCATTTTTAAGAGGAATGACACTCCGCAATCACAGAACACCACCACAAGGCAAAACAATGACATGACCTGAAATGTACTCCCTTACTTAGGCCTACAATGGGTGTAATCAGATAGATGATTGTGGACTTTCTGGATTCAGATATGAATAATGAAAAGGAATTCACTTTGCAGAAACTCATAAATAAAGGGAGAAAGAATATCATTATGAACAGCAAGAAAAGTCCAAGAAACAGGATAACATTAACTTGATTGATGATTAAAGCCTCTCTACTATAGTGAAGGTTAGTAGTAGACAGTAGAAACGTTCACAATACTAACCCATTCTTCTGTTTCACTTCAGCTTCAGAATTGCCTGCATCATCATTCCATTGCTTTTGGCATCCAATGCAAATGCAAAATAACAGTATCTATATCCAGAAAAAAGAGAGATGAAATGAAATCAATATTAAACCTCTTTTCATTATTTCAGCTTTTTCTTTTCTGCACGTTAATCTCCAGTAACATTTTCTACATCAATTTGATATTTCCAACCCCACCTCCTTTAAGGGGTGTCAGAATTGATTAGAAAGTCAGGTATCATGATTTTTCAAGTAGATTTTCCAAATACAAGTTCACAATATATCTTCCAGTGGACAGTACATCAAGCCTTTTCTCACGAGGCTCATACTTTCCCTTGCGGAGCTGGTACCGGTGAGTTACAGCTGAAATCATGTAAGCTCTGCCTTCAATTGTCACACTCTCTCCACACTGGAGGTTCTGCCACAGAAATAAAACACGCTCATTTATTATGCAATTAGATTAATGACACAGTTGAATAGATAAAATAATTTTTTTGACGTTTGTAATAAAATGAAAATGAATGCCCACAGCAGAAAGATCTGTATAAACAGTTACTGATAGTAGGGAAATAGAGGAGAGGCTACAAGACTAGTTAACTACTGGTTTTCAATGGCATAAAGCAGAACTCCACCAACATGATTGAGTCATGCTCCCTGTAACTTTTTCCCTTTATTCCTGGTTAGCTGACTGGGAGACTGCCCATGGTGATCAGGGGTCAGCCCAGCATCATAGATTCTTCCTCCACCAAGTTAAAGTGGCTAATGAATATGGGCGTATTATTTGACACAAAAGGAAAGTTGAAGTAGATACTCATATTAAAGAAATAGAGTCCAAGCAAGAGAAACATAAAGTGCTTGATTTACCAAAAAAATCAACTTAAAATGCAGTGGTTGTTTATCGATTCTATTCCCAGATTGGACAGAATAGATAAGCAAGCTGTAGTAAGATAATGTTACTTTTAGTTTTATCTCCAACTCTTATTCAAGTGTTCCTTTTATATTCCCATTCCATATAGTGTACAGCTTAATCCCAGGACAATGAAAATGGTCCAAGCAGCTATATAAAGGGAGCTTGACTTCAGGATTTTTCTGATGCTTCAAATGGATGAAACTATGCCTAAATAAGTCATATATCTTCTCTCTCACATATTCGCTTCTAGGAAAAAGTGCAGTAATTTCTCTAATTTTAATTCCTTCCACACTCAAAATTCAATCTCTCTGCATGTATATGATTCATGCAATGTGTTCATATTCACATGAAATCATTTGCTTTCTAATGTTCATACATGGTTGATATGCATTGAAGTTTATTCTTTTGGGCATGAGTGCTGTGAAGTACCCTAACCCTCCACAACCAAAATATAAGTCATTTGCATCTTGAAATAAAATTTTAGTTCCAAAAGGCACTAGGCAACAACCGTTTCTTAGTAACCTGTCCTGACAGAAATTTTTTTTTGCTATGGGTGCTTTTATTCGATACATTGACGCAAGATATAGCGACATGTTTTGGAGTTGCCAGTTGGAGTTGAATGTTTAAAGTTTTTCAGCTTATTTTTTCGAGAACTATATTCAGATTTGACCCAATATTGTAAGATATCTATCAGAAACCGTCAATTCCCACATTACAGAATGACGAGAAGCATAGCAAAGGAGTATTTAGATTTCTTATGTTATTTAGTGAAATAATTAATAGATGAAGAACAAGTCTGCAATGCATAAATCATCTTACACTAACTGAAAAAACTGAGTATGTTAAAGAAGCAGGAGATGCTTTTTGAAAGAAATCTTACCGAGGGAAAGCAGCGAATGCCAAGGTTCTTGGGCGGAGGAGTAATTTCAACTACTTTGTAAGGGTGGGGCTGATTTTGACCTTTGTCTTTCTCTTTCTTTCTGCATAGAATCCGGGGCATACGCGACTGCACAAATTGGAAGAAGATGAAATCCACCACTGGAGAAAGCAACATGAAAAAGGCCCTAGAAGGGAAAAAAAAAGAACCCTCGCACCTTTTGAAATGCGGCGGCGCTGGGCAGCATTGCCATTTTTAGCTCCCTGGAATTTCCTGTCTTTATGCTGATTGTTTTGCACTTCTCCGCTCAAACGCAGCTCACAGCAGCACAATAATCTTCGGATATTTTAATTTATACCTTTTCTTCTTCTTTTTTTCACTTGAGAAAATACTTACAAAAATGCAGAGGATTAAAAATCAGAATCGGAAAGTCTGTTGAAGTTCTCGAGAACCGATGGGAAAGACAGTTTCCGACTGTGAGTTTGAATGGCTACGATTGTATCTTCGGTGTCGTTGAATGATAAATATCTTCCTCTGAAACCAGTGACAGCCATATATAAAGGTAACTTCCAAATTAATTTCTCTCTCTCTCTCACCATACAAAATTTGTTGCCACTTTTCTTGTCTGGGCCTGGGGCGGGTTTTTTTTTTTGTTTTTTTTGCGTATTTAACTTTTGGTTTGAAAAGAATAACTTAAATAAATTAGCAAATGGGCATATATCCATCCATGCAATGCTAATGATTTCGGGTCCAAAACGCGCTCCAACCATTACGGTAACGAAATTCTTGCTACAATACTTATGCAACCAATCAAGCGGAGCAAAAATTCCATTACGATAATGATTGGAGCGCGCATTAAAGCGTACTCCGGAACACATCTTAGCAAATCCGTTTATTTACATAATAAATGAAGAGTGATTACTTCGGATTTGCGGAGCGCACCTTAATGCGCGCTCCAACCGTTACCATAACGAATTTTTGCTCTGCTTGATTGACTGCATGAGCACTATAACAAAAATTCCGTTACGATAACGATTGAAATGCACATTAAGACGCACTCCGAAACGTGCCTTAGCAAAACCGATGATTACTTAATTTAAGTTATCATATTATTTTTAACATTTATGTGATGAGTGACAAAAAACTAATAAGTTAATAGGGCATAATAATAATTAATTAAAGGAGCTAACAAAATATAAGTAAAAGATAATTAAAGGAGTTAATAGGGCATTTAATTCAAATTTAAAAGATATTTATCTAAAAGTATAAGTATTCAATTTTAAATAAAAATAAAAACATTTAATTTGACAATTTAAACCAAAGTCTAGGAGTGAAGAAGCGAAAAAAAGAAGTTAAAAGAATCATACCTGGAGAATGCATCCCATATCGGCAGCTCTATATGAAGTAATTGAATTCGAACTGAATCTGCACTATGCCAGTAAAAACATTCTGGTAAAAAGCATAAACCAAAATTTTTACAAGACATTGGGACTTAACCAGATCCAATAATACAGCCAGCACTAAGTATAAACATGGTTCCTAAATTCGTTTACGTTACAACATACAAATAGAAAAGCAGCTGCAAAGCTTAGAAAGTGTTCTGTGGATTAGCCCTTCTCCTGAAATCGTGCCTGTAGTAAGGAGTTTCATCTATGGTTCTCCTTACGTAGTCTATGAAAGGCTGCGGTGTCCGGGGAGAATGTTCATTCTGCCCCACTGGAGGACTACTGCGAATTGGAGTGGAAGGTGCTGATGCTGACTGGGGAGCGCGGCGTGGGTGTACTCCACCTTGTTTGTCTCCAAGATACAGAATAAAAGTGACTGTTAACAAGAGGAGGAAAATACCAGCAGCAATCATGGCTGCCATCTGGTTAAACTTGGTCGATCCATCATCACCTCGCCTGTCGGGTTCATAACTGACACCTACTTCCATCCTCTGACCTGTGGCTGGGAGAGATATGATCAGTTTATCTTTAAACCTCTCAGCTTTGAGAACTTTGACCTCATACAGTGCATATCTCCCTTCTGTGGAATCTCTCCCATCCATGGCTCTAACAGTAAGCAGATCTTGATCATGGTTGACCTTAATGTCCGTATTCCCTGCAATAGTTAAAAAACCTTTGCTGGAGGTCTGGGTCAAATTTAACTGCAGTGACTTGTCATCCATTTCCAGCAAAGAGAATCCTCCTACAAAAAGTGCAGATGCAGAACCCGATATATTGTTTTCTCCTTGCAGTGAAGCATTCACTGAAATTAATATACCTCGCCTTATGTCCACGTTTTCTGGAGCAGATCGCACCAGATGTTCCGGAAAGTAAGGAAAGAAGATGCAGTATGACTTACCTGTGTTAGGATCCCCCCAAGGCTTTACAAACCCAACAAAAGGAGGGTCCACACTGCAGTCAAACAATACCTTACCATTTCCAACAGTGTTATGCTCATTCTTATAAGCATCGCTAAGTTCCACAGAGAAGAAATATCCTTTAGCTGGAAAAGGAGGAGAATTTGTAAGCGGCTCTTTTGGAGCATCAACTCTCATCAAATTCCCCTTCAAAACAGTAACCTTCGTTTCCAGTTTCAAATTTGAACCTTCATAATAAATTTGAGTTGAACCTTCGGCAACAGCTTCCGCTTCTCCAGACAACATATTTACATTTAAAATGCTGTTATTCGCACTAAACCAGTGGCCATGTGCTTGGTCACTCAGACCTTCAACACCAAAGTTAAGATGGCTCCCCTCATGAAGCACCGGATTTGCAGGGTACAGCTGAGCACCAATGGAGATCATCAGATAGTCTGACTTGTGAGGGTCATCAGTAAATGCCATTCGGACAAGAGCTTTACCATGACTTATCCCCCTGAGATGTACTTTACCATCATAATGGGAGTCATCAACACTGACAATATCAGAAAAACTCGTTTCAGCTTCAACGAGGTTAACATTGTAAGCTTCTTGAAAAGGGTTCCCCAGAACATCATAGTATTTGATTGGAAGATCAACTTCACTTCCAACAGCCAATCTGAGAACCATCATATCTTCTGTCAGGATTCTTGCTTGTGCTACCTCAGCAACCCTCACACAAGAAGCAACCTCCATTCTTCCAGTTGACCTATCTTTTGCCTGAATGCAAGCAAGCCTGTCGGCTTCTCTTGTCTTTATTCTCCCCCCATCTAAGATGAGATCATGCTGCACTTCTCCAGTCTTTCCACATGTTCCTCCCAATAAAGAATAAGTAATTATGCTTTTACGACTTGCAGCATCCTCTTTGCTGTAAGGATTTGAATACAAAGGCAAAAGATTGGATGACGTATAATGAGGTGGGAGTATCCAGGTAATAGATGATCCTAAAGCCAGTGGGAGATCAGGCACTACTCGTAATGGTATAAAGGCACTGTACAACCTTGATTCTGAAAATGATCCAGACTTGAAATCACAAGAGAATGAAACAGTGACATGTGTTGTTCCAGGGGATCTACTTTGCAACACTCTAAGAAAGCCAAGGTCTTGATCATCCAAATAATTGGTAGAGCTAAGTTTCTCTGCAGTACCAAATTGTGCACCTTGTGAGTGTTCTGCAACATGAAAACCCAATATCTGTTCATCTCTTATACTCCACTTGTAATTGCTACAAAGCTCATAGAAGGAAAATAAATTCCCCTCAGACAGAGAAGGAAATACTGGCATCGTCCGGCCAATAGCAAGTTGCTCACTCTGAACATTCAGAACTGCAGAGGAAGGGACACCTACCTTAATTTTGCCATATGCCTGACAAATCAGGGTGTTTCCATTTCCATAAAATGAGGCTATTAAGGTTGTGTTTCCTGGTGAAATTGCAGAAAGTCTTCCCAGTGACAAATGAACTTTTACTATCTCATCATCCATACTAGAGTATTCCAAACGGGAACCAAATGATGGCCCTCCTCTGACATTTATCACAAAAGAAGCTCCAGGGACAACAAAAACTTGTCTAGGAAGTATTCTTGGAGGTGCATAGACTTCCAATTTAATTGATTGACTTCTTACCTCATCACCAGAATGCCGCCTAGCACTAAGATATAGAGTGGTAACCCCAAGATTTGAACCCAGAATTGTGAAATTAGGTGCCCTCACATAACACCCACTGGAAGTCTGAAAATTATGATCATCGACAAGCCCAACAATGTGATCCTCTATATGGACACTAACATTCATATAAGCATACTGAGAAGAGTCAAAAGCAATTCCATCATCTATTCCAGCCAAAAATGTTATGGATAGAGAACTTCCAGCCATAAGGCTTATCCCATCTCCAGATGTAATTTTAATCCAATCAATGTCAGCAACTTGGACCACGGAAGAAGCAGCAAGGGGGGGAACAAGTCCAATGTCATAAACTGTCACTAGTGCAGTTCCCAACCTTTTGGGAGCCAGCATCAGTTGCATACACTGTAAATCCAGCGGCAGCTGAACAACTTCGATAATCTGACTATCGTTAATCCGTGCATCCAGGAAACAGCTCCCTCCTGCAATTGAGAGATTTATTCTGGCATCATTGCTGAAAAACAACAAGCTGAAGTCTGGATTGACTCTTAAAGAGGAAACAATCTGCAACCTTGCAGCATCTGTAAGAGTAATTTCAGAATGTCCAACAACCGTAGCACGAACAGTGCACAGACCTGAAGTGTTTTGCAAAACCAAAAGCCTCTCCCAGCCAGACTTTGCTATTTTGGAGGTCCAGGCATCATCCCAGAATGCCAATTTATCACAGTTATTAAGTTCCCAATTCAAATGGAGAGAAGATGAATTCCCAAAAGCTGTTCCCAAGTCACTAATGCCGACTGCCGATAGTCGAATTGTGCGCCCATTTGCTACTGTAATGGGGGTTGCACGAATTCTTCCTGGAGTACGTTCAGCCAGAATCGCTGATTCTATAGCCTCGTGTGAATTCACAGGTTCATCAGCCAGTACCACAATCAATGATGGGAAATCACACATAAGAACCAACTGCACTTCAGATATAGCAGGTAGAGCAAGACCATCACTAATTAAGTTCCCCTGCCTAAAAACATGCTTAAAGGTTCCCCTTCTTTCACATTTTACTCTGTATAAATTACCATGGTCCGAATATACTTGGTGGACTAGGATTCCATCCTTGTTGTTTGAGTGCTTTTCACCTGTAGTTTCCAATGTGTCCGAAGTTTCAATAAATTCAACATCCTCTCCCCACCGTTCCGGTCCTCCATTGAGTACTACATCAAAATGCGCACCAGGGACAAGGTATAGGTGCTCTAAATTCTGCATATGATTAGGAGCACCAGATTCAGTTAAGTTCAACCAGTAACCACCAAATTGGTTTCCATCGCTCGCCCCATGCAAAATGAGAGGAGTATAAGCTCCAATCTGCAAAGAAGCCTTTAAGACAACAAATCCACTCATGGACTGATCAAGCTGTGGATACTCCTTAGTCAAAGTAGCATGTAGCAATGTACGACCAGAACTAGCAGCAAAAATGTGAGTCCATGCACATGGAGGCCCAAAGGGTGACCTCTGGAGTTCAAGCATTTTTTGCTTTCCAAAAAGCAATGATTCATTGGTTGCATTGATGATTACGAACGACTCACTCTCAGTTTTCCACTTAATGAAAGAGCTAAAAGCATCACATCTATCAAAGTAGGTACCATCCGGGGCTTTCAATGTTGCAGAGGCATGTAGATATGAGCCAACAAGAGTCTCCAGGGGAAAGTTCTGCAACATAACCATCACGGAAGGGATGGAAACTTCGACAACAAGCTCATCAAAATTGAGCGGATCATATAGAGACACTGCTTTGATTGTGGCTTTTCCAGGATTCTTTGACTGGACAACTCCAGAAGCAGATACAGACACAATATCCATGTCTGAAGAAAACCACCTATAGTCACTGGATGCCATTGCACAACCGCCAGTCACCTTCAGCTCCAGCTCCTGATAGATACCAGGGGCCCAAGGGAGGAGAATAATTTGAGGTTCATTGCTCTCTTTGCTCATTCTGAACTTCACCTGGTCACATACCATGACTTCTTGGACAACTTTAATAATCTCCTTTCTTTCATCATCTCCTGTGTAGTAAGTCAATGTTGCAGTCAATTTTCCAAGACCGAAAGAAATTGTCTCAAGAATCCTAGAATTATGCTTTACAGCAAGAGTATCTGAAACAGGAAGAATGTTCCAGAAGTCATACAGGTCATCATGCAACTTAACATCATTGTTCTTTGTAATATAAATTTCATGTGCCCCTGGTCCTTGTGAGAAGACCTTCACATGAATCAGATACTTCCTGCCAGAAGCAACATACCAGCGTGCCATAGATGAGATGGGTGCTATTTGCTCGACTAGATCATCAGAAGGTGAGAGAGGAAACATGTATAATACCAAAGTATCCGGTAAGACAACATGGAAGGATGATGTTTGTGTGTGCCCAGCAACTCTGGTATCTTCAACAATGACTGTTGTCAACCCCAAGTTCAGTGCATAAACTTCACCCAGTGTCCTATCTACCTTTGCAACAGAAGAATTCAAAATGGACCATTTATGAAATGGTGATGGTAAGGAAACTTCAAGAGGAATATTTCCTCGAATAATTTTGAGCTTGTATTGAACAACAGCACCAATCAGAACAAATACAGGTGATGGAGGCTCAAGAGACATCGCTTCTGCAACAGTTAAAACAATTGTATCTTCCATGTTGTGAAATGATGGTTCAATCAGATGCACTGAAACAATTTCATGACCTATCTCTCTCCCTTTCACCACAAAAAGGTCAGAAAAAACACCACTATCTTCCAGCCTTACTTGAATATCTAGATCACCGCATAATCCACCACAGTCACTCTGTGGAGAGTCCTTTAGAGGAACGTGAACAAGGTGATGAGACAAACCATCACTTTCAGGTTTCAGTTGCCACATAAACTGCAAACCCACTAATGAGGAAAAGACATTTTCTGCATTGCATTAAACAAAATAAGTATAAATTACAATTTTTTTTAAAAGGAAGGACAGAATAAAATCCGAAATTGTAGAGAAAGTTACTTGCAAAAAAATTATAGATCAAAATGAAGGGAATAAATGAGAAGGAACCCTCTTTCATGAAATAAAATTTCTCCTTATCTAGTCGAAACAGGGCAGCGAAGAAAATCATAAATTGACCTCAATAATAGCCCAATTAAAACAAACTAGACTTAACTTTCTTGATTGCTTTTTCATCATTGATATGTATAGTATACAAGCATGTAGCTTCTCTCACAATACATGGTTATTCCATATTATTTATAGAACCTTTCCTTTTTACCCCACCTCTCCTAGTGCCAGTTTACTTCAAAAGACATCATTTTAATCACACCCACCACTACCTATAACAATATCCTACACTAGGCAGGTTAATAGGTACCATAGATGTCAAAGGTTTTGCATTGGATAATGAAAGTAGCACTATAGTTTTCTAAATTGTAAGTATTTTTCCACATTGGACACAAGGATCTTTACTGTTGTGCTGAATGGATAATAAATGCAATGAATGAATATACATTTGGGTGTTTAAGCACATATTGATATATGCTTTCTACAAGAAACAACATAGAAGTTCTAAACCAAATGCAGTTTCATTTCAAGAATACTCTATCACCCAGAAGTGAAACTGCAGATGGTGATTGTAAGATTATACTGGGATTGTTAAAATACTATGCAAGTAAGAATGCAGAGAAAGGAAAAGAAAGAAAAAAGGAAAAAGTCATAAAAAAACTAGGTTAGCAATTAGCTTCCAAGAATACCTTCACTGTCAAAGGCGCGGACCCTTAGGGTAGCAAGCCCATCAAGATCAAGTTTGATGGAATTATGAAATATCTGGATTCTGGAGAAGATATCTATATAAACTTTACAACGAATCACCATGCCAGTATTCACATCAGTTGCATAAACAGCTGTCTCCTTTCGACCACTGTAAGGTGCAATTGATTTCAAACGGGCACTTGTAGAACAGCGACTACTAGAATTATACTCGGGTGAAAGAGCCAAAATATCGTGATGATCCCATGACCTATAAAAAAGGATAGAAATAAACTTCCCAAAACACCAAGAATGAAGTAAAAAGGTCTAATGTAATAGAAATTGAAAAACCTATAAGGGGAACCACAAATAATTTTTCAAGAATGCTCTCAAGTAAATAAATATCACTGACAAATAATTCCTCACAATCTACGGGAACTATAGTGGATTTGCCAGTCCATTCTCTCTTCATTGACTGTGTGATTGTGGACAACGAATGTGTGGTTATGAAAAAAATTACATACCAAGAACGTCTCAATCAAGTAAAAGGCAACAGCTACAAAATCTCAGCAGTCTTTCATTAACAACATTTTCGAAATAATCCAAGCAACTAGATGGAGTAACACTATTGTTCCACCAAACTAAACAGATTTCCACCTTCAGTTCCTACTTAAAGAGAAGAAGAAAAAAAAAACTCGAAAGAAATGAAGAGCAAAGAACACATACCATTTAAAACAACCGTCAGTTCCCTGAAGCCTATACTCAACAGGGTGAGTCATTTTGGGAGGCAGCAAAATGTTGACGTCCGCTATGTGAGGACCAGAAGTCGCCGACGCCGTTGTACCGAGGACGGCAACAAATAGGGGAAACAACAGTACCAGAAGCGTATCGAAGCATGACATTGTGAGATAAACGTGGCGAATGGAAACAGAGAGAGATCATCAGAAGAAGACCGAGCGATGATCCAGTGAGCCTCTTCCTCCTCTTCCTTCTTCAACAGTTGTGGGACTATTAGTCTGTGAGCACGGAGAAGTCAGTCAGTGACGAACAGGAATGGAAGGATGGAGAGATTTAGCTAGGGTTTAAGAGGTTTTGGAGGAGTGGGACACGCGTCAAGTAGGGGTTGGATGAGAAGTGGAGCGCAGGTTCCGTTTAGCTTCCAGGACAACATGGGGCGATTTTCTCGCAACGAAAGATTCTGAATGAGTGTACAAAACATGAAAATGGAGGGGCTGCTGCTTCTGCTTCTGCTTCTGCTTACGCTCCTGAAAGTGCGCTAAAAGTTGAATATAGAAAAGGAAAAAGAAAAGAAAAGAAAAGAAAAGAAAAAATACTGCATAAAGTAGAGTTTGATAAAACAGTTCAAATTTCTAGGTATTTTTTACTTATTTTTTTAAAAAAGGAAATCATTTTTATCAAACAATTATATTATGTATATTAGTGGCATTTTACAATATAAGTGAAATTCATGAGCATTCTTTAGTTTTCACCTACAATATTATTCAATTTTATCAAATAAAAAAAATTTTGAAACTCAAAATTAATATTCGAAATCCAATCGTGCTTGCTTTTTTTTTAAAAAAATAATTAACAGGAATTTTTTTGTTTTCAGGAAAAATTACAACGAGAACTTGGGGTAAAAGAGGACAACAAAGCCAGTAAGCACTACAGAAGTGATGCAAGGCCACCACGTAGCTGGATCTTAAAGCCAGTTCCCTCCACGTAACGTCTTCCAGAATTCAATGCCACCATCTCAGATAACATCAGCGGGCGCCCAATCTTCAGCTATTCTGAGCTTTCAATAAACAAATTGTAGTGCCGCCTGTATTACAATTTTACGTAGGGAAAAAATTTGGGAATTATGGAATCAAATTCAAGAGAGGAAATTGCAGGTAATAAAACTCCACCAAGGGAATCAAATTCAAGACACGAATTTGCTGATGACAATAAGACTCCTGTTCTTGGTGGCGACGGAGAATAAAAGGGGGACAACGAAGATAGTTGAGCACTAACATTGGATAAGGGTATGAAGGGACTTCTCACCAACAGGTTCCTCAACCCAGTGACTTCAGCTCAGAACCACTAGAAAGCTCTAAAAGCTTCACTTCCTGGTGGCTGCTGCAAGAAATATTACATTACATCTACTGGGGAAAACAACTGCTTTGCTGCAGAGAAAGAACCTAAATTTTAAAATGAAGTTTTCAAATCTTACTGTAGCATTGATATGGCAATACTAAGCCAAATCATTGGCTTGGATTCTTAGTAATCGTGCATAGAGTCCATCCTTGCAAACCAGCTCACAGTGGTTGCCAACCTGCAACAACTTGATGTATGACCATCCTGTAACATATGAACTCTCCATGCTACTAATAGAAGTGTTTTGCTTAATCTCTAACAAGTGACTCCCTAAAATGCTTATTGGCCAAGCAGGATTCTGCCAACTTGATGTTCTTACCTCAACAATTTGTCCCTTGTCCATCACCAGGATTCTGTCAACAGCTCTGACTGTGGACAGTCTGTAGAATTTGGTTGTCATGAATTGCATGAATGGCAATGTCAAATCAATCAAAGTAAATTTTACCTGTGGGCAATGATGATGATGGTTGTTTTTCTTCTAGGGTCACTTTTCAAAGAATGGAGAGTGCACTGAGTAGAAAAAGACTATTGTCAATACTAGAGAATTCAATTTGTTAGGATAACTTTTTCCTTTCATTTTACCTTGATGTAATATTCACTTTCTGGATCCAAAGCACTGGTAGCTTCATCAAGAACCAAAATTGCAGGGTCTCTAATGATCGCCCTTGCCAGGGCAATCCGCTGCTTTTGGCCTTTACTGAGAAGATCATCACTTACAATTGTATCATAACCATTAGGAAGGGAAGTAATAAAGTCATGAGCATAAGCCTGTCTTGCAGCCCTTTCAATGTCTTCCTGTTTAATATCTCTTGGGCAGCCGTATCTTATGTTTGACTTCACATCCACATGAAAAAGATGAGGCTCCTGCTAATCAACAGTTTTCAGAAGCTAATGTTGTGGATATTTTATTTCATCCAAGTATGGGAAAGCAAATCTAACCTGTCCAACAAATCCCATCTGTTCTCTTAGCCACCTCATGTCAAAATCTCCAAGAGGAAAACCGTCAATTAAAATCTGCGATGTGCAAAATATAGAACACTTCAAATAATAAACCATATAAACCAGATTACCCCAAGACGAGGCTATTTGGATTGGCATGTTTCTGAAAATAAGCACATAATTTTTTAAAGAAGCAACTTCAATGAAAATTGTTTTTGGTTGAATTTTTCCAAAAATAGGTAGCAAATGAAAAGCACAACAGATGAGAAATTACAACCACTGATCTTCCCATTGTTATTCACTCTACCACGCATTTACACCACTTAAGTAGCACAAATATAGATGTTTTACCTTTCCACTGGTTGGCTCAGAGAGTCGAAGCAAAAGATTGATTAAAGTGCTTTTCCCGCTACCACTGAGACCAACCTATTATGAATAGGTAGTTACACTTAATTGATACAATGTAAAATTATATTTAAGAAATAAAAGTTGAATATCTCACAATTGCAATCATTTCATTAGCTTGTACAGAGAAGCTCACATTGTCCAGAATGTTTACCTGCACCAGAGACAAGTTAAGTTTTCCCTCTCAACAGAACCAGTACCAAAGGGCTGAAGTAGAATACAAACGAAAAGATTATGCATCTTGTTTTTTTAGTACTAAGAATGTTATATCATGGATCAACACAGGAGCATGAAATTGTAAATAGTTTTGAGCACGTGAGCACCAACAATTATAGAAGAATAAATCTAGTATTGCTAAGGTCTCTGTAAATCTGAGAACTATAGTGAAAATATTACTCTCTTTAAAATTATACAGAATTCAGTATGACTGTGAAGATACATACAGACAATTGTATGCATTGAGAAGTACCAGTTTCCTTGAAGGATAGTGAAAAGAAACATTCAAGAAGTTAATGTTCCCCATCAGCCCGGATAACTTCACTCCTGCACACAGGCAAATGCAGAATACATAATGAATATCCAAGTAATGAAGAACAAAATAAATAATATCCAAACTAGGCCACGACAGAAATGGCTAAGGAGACTATATACCTGTATTTTCACCGAATAGATTCTTTTAGTTTCTATGTATGTACTCTTAAAAAATAGGAAACTGGAGGATCCAAGATAATTCAGCTCAGAAGTGTACTCCGAGAGGTTGCAATTAAAGAGTTAAAATCATAAGAATGAATAACTAAAAAATAATCAGGCCAGTCAAACCATATATTAGATACCCCACCCCCCTTCCCCCTCCCCACAAGAAAATCTCAGAATTCACTGTCCATCAACCAAATCATGAAGATCATTGACTAGAAAACTCAATGGTATATAATTAATTAGATATTCTTATTCTTGCCTTTTGTTAAGAATTGATTGCTTGGCAAGAGAGTCATCAAATGGAAAACTTTTTCACAAGCTCCAACAGACTGAAGTAGTGAAGACAAGCTGTCTTGTAACCTCCAAGCCGCATAAATCAACCACTCACAGTAGAAAACATACTTGGTAAGTTGCTCAGCTGACACATGACCAGTCAAGATCGACATGCCACCAAAAAGAACTGCCAAAACCTATAACAGTATTTGACACACAAAACAGCTATTAAATTTGGCATCCACATTAACATTCTTTTTCCCTCGTATTTCAATAATATTGCACAAACCACACAAACCATGTTCACAGTCAACCTTAAGACCAAGATGTGTTGGAAGCATTGGAAAGAGACAAACCTGAGTGGACCCATAAAGAGTATTAAAACTTAGATTCCAATATCCATAAGCAACATTTTCTCGCACACCTACAAAGGCTAAGTTGTCTATCCATTGCATGAACCTACCAGCAAATAAGTGAAAAAGGTGGAAATGAATTCTGATCAAATATTAAGCAAGTGCATGAAGTATCATATAAATTTGTTCCAAGGTCTATTACCTTCCAACTTCCTCCCTTTCTGTTCCATAAGCTCGAACAATTCTGATTAAAGACAATGTTTCCTTGGCAACCTATATATTTTGCCAAAAGAGAGAGTAGAGAGTGATATTTAGTTAGCAGAAACAGAAGGATATGAGTGCAAAATTGCAAGATGTTAGCTTTTGCAAGACTTCTTATGTTACTTGGTTAGCAGAAGAAGTAAACTCTTGGCTTAACATTGCTGCTTTCTTTTGGTACCTGACAAAAATAACAGAATCTGATGATTCACACCTTAAGTGTAACGATATTATAAATTAATAAAAACAAAATTCCCAAGAAACAATAACAGCAATTCATATGTCTGCACAGGTTATGATCCTTCTCTAGGAAATTTATTGTTGGAATCCCTTATTCTTGTAGCCACAATAGCAAATATCTTTCACGGCATTACTCAAAATGTGCAGTTTTGTCTTTATAGCTTCACAGGGTTGACACACTTGCAAACTAACAGAACAATAATATTTCAAAACAACGAGAAGCAGAAGTAAAAGAAATGAAAGACTCATATATGATCTGTCATTGTAAGTTCCAGAAAACTTAGCACTTGATTGCATATTCAGGTTAAGAAACCTGCCAATGCTAATTTGGCCCTTCTCAATCATTAGATACAGACTTGACAAAAAAGTATAACCATGGTGATTTGTCTTTGTTATTTCCTACTCTACAGCAGTATCAACACAAACGAAGCTTTAGAATAAGAAGCCAACAAAGTCAACAAATGTGGTGAAAGATCACCTGCCATAAACAAGAAATATAGCAGATAAAATACAGCATATCGCCAGAGTTGATAAGGCAAGAGGCCAAGACAACAGTAACAAATTCACCAATGCTCCTGTTCCCTAGAAGTTATATTTCACCAAAAAATTAGACAAATAGACCAGATAGATCACAGCAAAACCATAAGATCAAGAATTGAACAACTAAGTGACCTGAAGCAAATTGCGTAAAGTTAGATGTATGTCATATCCAATGGTATTGGATAGTTTTTGACAATCTGTTCCAAGCCTACTACTCAAATCACCAACAGCTTCTGAGTCAAAAAAGGAGATATCCTACATCAAAGAGAGTATTCATATAAATGAGTCCTTTCATTATTTATCCCCAAAACAGAAGCCTCTAAAGAAAATAAGTTGCAGTTGACATGGGAAATTGGACAGTTGTAAAACTTTGGGACATTCTTACAGTATATACTCAAGAACACAATCACCATTGCAATTAGTACCTGAACAAGAAGGACACCATATAGAGTTTCCCTTAGACGCTTCACCTGCAAAGAGAGTATCAGTTAGATGATTACATTTATCAAACAAGCAGTACAACTTTTATTGTCAAGACTGATAAGTAAAAGAGTCAACTGAATTGTTTTGGAGAACCCATGTGGAGCAAATAAGTTGAGAATAGGAACAATAATTCTCATTCTGCAACAACCAGAACAAGAAAACATCTAGCAGCAAAGAAGACTAACCAAGATAGTATTTGCAATAGCGAAGCAGCCACTCCGCAACCCACTGACAGAAAACAGTAAGGAAACAAAACAGGTAAAAATGTAAAACAGTTAAATGTTTTTAAAATGGCCTGGAATGGTTAATGGTACCGGATAAGGGAGTCCAGAATGATACGGCATCTATAATTGCAGGTTTACCTGAAAATAGCTGTAATGAGAAATAATGAAACCAACATCTTAGAATTTCTAAAGAACATCTCGCTTTTCCCACTTTCTGCAGAAAAGATTGAAGCAGCCAGTATACTTGGCATTGAGACATATGAGAGCTGAAAAATAGAATAAGTCAAGCACACATTATAAATCTTTCGAAGCTTATCCTCTGAGGTTAGAATTGAAGACTGTGATCAGGAAAAATAAATAATAGAAAAATTCTTAAGAATTGGAACAAGAAAATTTGTTCATGGATAACAACATACTAGGTAATAAATAGTTAAAATATGCACAGCAAACAATTCACATTTTTTCCAAAATAACATCATGAGTTCAACCAATTCCTGGTAAGAGAAACAGAGCTAAGACGAGCCAATTATCAGATCTGAAGACATCATTACAGCAAAATAACAGATAAGTGTAGAACGCAGGCTCACCGCAGCAATGGTTAAGGAACCAAAGGCAATATACAAAACCCATGCCTCATCTGCCACCAACATCCACATTGTCCGAAGAGCATACCAAACACTAATTCGCTTAGCTGAAGTGGGATATTTATAATTCCCTTCCTCCGCACTGTACAAATTCCACCAACTTCCTCCAGGTATAACTGACCTAATAAAACTCATCCAATTCCTTGATATTTCATTTGAATCAACATTTCTGCAACCATCATCTCGATAGCATCTCCGGGAGAACATTTTCTTCTGAGATGAAGAATTTGGATTCCGGAAACATTTCTGATGGCAGTTAACCTTCAGGGGCAAGAATAAATGGGGGAACTGGAGTTTCACGCTGCCGTCATGCCTCAAAATTCCCTGATTTGTTTCTGAAATAAAATCATTTATCCGGACAAAATTAGGGAGGTTACGAGTGGGGATGTTGATCAGACAATTGATCATGGCAAATTCGGAATGAATTTTGGAGAGAACAAAATTGCAAGACACAATAACTGTGACGTTCGTAAGTGAAAGGCCGCGTTTCTCTCGCTTCAGATAATAAATATCTCCTTCTTCCTGTTTAGTTTTTGGCGGGGTTATGAGAATTTCTGCTCACCTTCTTTTTCTTTTTTTTTTTTGTTGCCCCTTATGTTTCTTTTTTTTTTTTTTATTTTATTTTTTTTTTTTTATGCAGTTGTGAGAGGGGCGGCGCGGGGGCGTGTAGGGGAATTTTTTAAGTGCTCTAAGCTTAATTACTTTTCTTATTGGTCCTACATCATGTTTTCAATAAAGAGTACAAAAATATTTATTATTGATGGTTAACATTATGATGAAAGAGAAGATGAACGAGAAAATGTGAAAAGTATAATAGAGAAATAAGTTTTTTTCATTCTTTTGATACGTATGTTTTTTCCCCGTGCATCTTTTCTATTATGTATTTTCATTTGTAACTCTTTTTAATCAATAATCCCATAATGGTACTGATTTAAACCAAAAAGTTCTAGCAAATTATTTTTAAAAATAAATTTATTGCAGATAATTAAAAGTTATTGATTTTTAATGGTGAATAAATAAGGCAGTTAACATTGAGGAGGGAAGGATTTTTTGTTTTCTTATGGTCATATTTATTCAAGATAATTTTAAAAATACTCTGGTATTTATGTGAGATAGGTGGATAAAGGATATAAAAGTGAAAGGATAAGTTATAGAGTGCTACAAAGTACACTTTTTTCAGTGTTCTAGTTAAGTCTCTAACGGTCAACATTCTTTTATTTTTAAAAAATGAAATAAAATTTAATTAAATACCTCTAAGGTTTAATTTATTTTTTAAAAAAAGGTTGAAAAATTTTTTTTTATAATAAATTTTTTTTTTAATAACTAACCTTTAATTTTGATCATTAAAGACTTAATTGAAGTATTCTATAAGATGTGTTCTGTAAAACTCTATATCATTACCCTAAAAGTGAATAGGAGAAAAAGTAAAACACAGAAGAATGGTACATCGAGAAGATAAGTTTATCAAGGTATAAACATAATCTACCTTCTTAATAATAATAATAATAAAATTATTATTCCCTTTTGTCTAAAATTGAATATTTCTATTTTCATTTTAGACTATCTGAAATTAAATGTCTCGTTTCTTAAAATAGGTACTCCCTTTGTTTTGAAAATAATATTATTTAAGGTTTTTTTACCAGAATTAAGATAATTATAACATTATTCATTTGAGACAAGTTTGCCTATCTTTTAATTTACCTTAATTGCATCTCCTCTTTCTTCCTTTGTTTTCTCTTCCCTTCTCCCTCATCTCTCCTTTATTTGATTGATTAGTTTAAAAATTAGAATGTATAGTGTGGTTAATTGCATTGAAAAGTGTTAAAAGAAAGTTCAACAAGAAAAGGGTAAAATAGGTAATTCAATCATACTTTTGGTATTGAATTGTGTAAATAA